>CABFWB010009019.1:0-14948 GCA_902151455.1 Timema bartmani
AGATTTTGTAATCAGAGCGGAGGGGTGGGAGGGGGTGGGCTATTTATAGCAACCAATCAGAGGCCAGAGCTATTTATATCGACCTATCCGTGAGCTGATCTATCTGGGCCTACCAGCTACTTATACATGATCAGGATTCGAATCCCAGCCTCTCCATCACCGGAAAACCAGACTAAAAGAACCTGAAATTATGTCCACGTGCCTACCGAAGAGGTTGTATGTAATTATAATGAGGAGTACAGGAAAACAAAGGGGAATGTCATATTAAGTGGTTTTTCCACAAAATCAATTTGAATTTTCTGATCAAATTTTATTACAGTTATTAAATAACTAACTTAGTGAAACTCTATGAATGCATATTTTAACTATTTCTTTACATGCTAAAACCAAAATTACTCCTAAAATATGTATGTGTTTTATAAAAGTTAGAGTTTTAAAACATAGTTAACTAAAAATGTAAAAAAGAAAGGGGTCTGTCCACATTATGACTATTGTCAAAGTTTTGGTTTTATTTGCCCTTCTTGTCTTTATACACTGTATAGGGAAGATTATTTGCCCTTCTTGGCTTTATTCGCTGTACAGGGAAGATTACTAGAGAAAAGTCTTGCTTCTGGTCCACAAAATGATTTCAGAACTTGAAGGTCCCACCATTTTTCATAAGAAGTAGGTTGAAGACCTATAAAATATAAATTATTATTATTATTAATTTGCTCAGAGCCAGTATGATCGACTATGAACCAAGAAGTTGGGGTTTGAATCCAGACTGGGTGAATATTAATAATATTAATACTAATCATAGTCTGTTTCAGAATGTGGTAAGTCTAAACATTTTATCAACATCACACATACGACCGTGTTTTATTCTCTTCTTTGTCACGGCATTTTTTAGTTCACTATCATTTTCGTCCTCTGAAGTAGGCATATTATAAACTAAATAAGACGTACACAATAATAACTCACTTCATACAAAATAGAATGGCTACATAACTAGTCACCAAAAAAATCACTGATATCAATAAACTTCATTAGTAATACTTTGTTTTTATTTATACAATGCTACCAACAAAACTAATATTAATTACTTTTAAAACAATTATAATTTCTCTATGGATTCAGAGTAAAATAAAATCTATTTTAATAAAAGCGCTGCGATAGTGCAGCTACGGCCTAGATTGTTGCCTAAAGTATGGTGTAACATTCCTCTTTCTTTTACTGTTTCCCATGAACAATCCTCTTTCTTTTCCTGTACACTAATTCCTTAAACGGCTATACGTCGTGACTATTTTCTTTTTTATATTGCATGAAGTACTATTAAATTCTGCTGCTTTTGAACCATATGTTGGTAATATTATCTCAAATTTAAAAAAAAATGTGACATTCCCCTTTCTTTTCCTGTACTCATATATATATTCAAATATCCTAAAATTATATCTATTAATACATACACCTATATATATATAATATTATGATATTTGAATAAATATAGATTAAATAATACATCTAGGAACGATTGAAAGACTTTGCAACTCGATGTTCGGTTTGATGTGCTTTTTCATCCCTCCGGAGCAGCGCACGCACTAAGCTAATCGGATGGCGCCCTCTTTATTTGGGAAAAAAGCACATGCACTTTGGAAGCTGTGAATAAGTGCGCTGGTTTCCTGTTGATTTCCGCATTGAGTTTTTATGAGCGAGCAAATGCCTACAAGTTTTGCCGTAAAGCTATCCCAGATAATGTCTTTCGGGGATCTTTTACATCCCTCAATTGACACAGGACCAATGGCTTTGCTTCCCCTACGAAGGAAGTTGTGCTACTGTTATTTAACACTCAGTAAATATATGTTGGCCTCAGCCACAGACAAGGTATACACAAGAACCACAGCATCCAGGTTAAAATGGAGAGCACTACAAATCCAAGTGACAACATTGCTATCAATCAAGCATTTATTTTAGAAACAATTCACTTTAAAGATGGTTTTATTAAAGAACAAACAAAAATTGCCTAATAGTGTCAATAAACTGGCTTTCAAGAGGCCATGTTCAGGTAGCGGCCTCACCCCCTTTACATAAACCAGCCCCCCAAATGAGCTACTCAGATTGAAAATTACAAGGAAAACATAGAATACCATGGCCCTTTTTTTTGTTCACTGAATATTTGCTAATTGTTTAGTTGTAAACAATTGGTTCATTGTAAAGATATATGTTGGTAAGTGAAAGGGTAAGGGGGGCATTGTTGCTACCCGACCTATTGTGTTTGGACCACCACCCCATTACAACGAAAAATGTGAACGTGAGTTTTTTTCACTTGGAAGTGCTTCTATCACTGAGAACTGCAACTAGCACTTAAGGTTGGGAAAATATCTATAGTCAGTACTAGCAATAGTTTTGATACTATTGAACCTGGCTATCGATAGTCTATCGATAGTGGCGGGGCTATTAAAATGTAGAAAACTATATAGGATAAATACAAAATTAATCGATCAGAATGAAACGAAGTAATTTCGATTATTAGTAGCAGATTCCTACAATCATAAATGGCCTGAAAAAAAGGAAATAAGAAAAACAGAATTAGAAATAGAATTATATTTTATAACTAAACAATATTTACAAGAAATATATATATATATATATATTTAAATTATATATATATTTAAATTATATATATATTTAAATTATATATATATTTAAATTATATATATATATTTAAATTTTATATATATATATATATTTAAATTATCTTGATTTTAAAATAACATTTTTACTTATCAACTACCCTTTTCCTAACATTTCGTTCTGAGAATTAGAGCGCCCAAAATCAGGAGTGACACTATCGACAGTAGTTGACACACTTAGGCTATCCCCTCCCCCCCACTTTACGCCCTCTCATAGTGACAAACAAACGAAGTTCCTAAGAAAGGAGGAGAACTAATTATCTCCCCATTGTCATTTCAAGATAGTTTTGTATTGATATATTATTATTATTATTACTTAGCGCACGTATTACTACCCGTTTGGGCTATGCGCCTAGGTACTAAATGCATAGGAATTGGAAAGGCTGAATTTAGAGGAGGTGAGCCCGCATTTGCATGAAGGTAGAGTGGGAAACCATTTAGGAAAAACCATCCAAACTCACCCAACCGTGATTCGAACCTCGATCTCGCCATCCTCAGCAGTCTCGCTCATCACGACTAGCGCGTTAGCTAACTACGCCACCGAGGCGGGTATTGAGACATTAATAATGATAGTAATAATAATAATAATAATAATAAATATATTATAAATTGTGAAGGTATTTTTCAAAGACAATGTAGATAACACTGTATCCTCCCTGGAAACTCAATAGGGCTAGAGCACCAGCGGTATCGGTGGACACGTGGACTAAGTGTCAGTTTCATTTATTTTATTTTGGTGGTTATGGATAGATTGGAGCTTTAATCCCGGTTGAAGGTACTTTGGTTTTTTTCTCTCCACTAATTGGCTTTACAATCTCCCTTCACGCAAATACAAGTGTATTACTTTTCAATTCTTCCTTCCTCATCTCTACTTTATGACTGTAGCTTAATTCTGATAGTCCGGTTGGGTAGTAGGACTTAAGAGAAAAATACAAAAGCCCCTACGTTGAATCCACCATAAAATATATCCAAGAAAATGTTATTTTTTGTCGCTGTCTAAGTCATCTAATTACGTAAAAATCAGAAACTGAGTAATTTAAATGTGTCATCCGCTACCTCGTGGATGTAAATTATAAGGGTAAACCATGTAATACGGACCCAAAAGAAAAATACGTCCCCATCCCTCCTTTTTTTGGCCTCACCCTTCTCACCGGTCTCCCTTATTCTGATCTCGCTACGTCCGCAGATCTCTCGGTAGGGCCGTAATTAATTAAGAGACTTTGAAACATAATTCATTACTGGCTGCTGGTCCCTCCGAGCTTGAGGGGGTTGGTGTTCGGGAAGGTTAAAGGAAGGGGGGAGGTGGGGATTAGGCCCTTTTCTCATTTACAAGGCGGGGCCTGGTCCAACTCCCGGCTGCCGCCTCCTCGTTTTCACTACATATTACATGCACAATATATAGGTTACTCTGTTCTCAGGGGTGGAACAAATATGTCCAGCGTTGCATTTGACCCGGTAACAGTTTACACTTCCGGAGGAACTTACTGCATGGTGTCTACTCTCAACCTAACCAATGAAATTCCGGATTTTTACCCTGATTTCCCCTGATCATCTCCTAAAATATCTGACTCAAAAGTTTTTCACACCGTTCTACTCCTCCCTTCCCCTCCAGTTTTTTTTATTAATAATAACAACCAGTTTTAAAATTTAAATAAATACGTTTTTTATTTGTATTAATATAGTCTACTAGGAATTTGAAAATTAAAAAATATTACACAGCTACAAACAAAAAAATACAGTTTGACTCACATTGTAATTCACTGATTTAATGATTATTGTATTTCATATTTTGAGTAAAATAACATTTTTCCGGATTTTTTGTTGTTGTAATCTACCAAATTACCGACTTATTCCCGTTTTTTTCACTATCACTTCAAATTCCCGGTTAGTTCCAGTCTTCCCGGATGGTAAACACCCTGTTACTGGCATTTGTCAAAATGTTATAATTGGCTTGGTCCAGTCCTGTCTTTTGTTTAAAAGGATTTGGAAGTTTCACTTACTTGTACTTGTACTTACTCACTTGTACTATTATTAAATTTGGCACAGGGAGAGAGTACACGCACAAATCTAGGTTAAGCAGTGGTGGAATAACAGGAGGAAGGGGATGGGGCTTTTCCCCCCTTGAGAAATAATTTGTATCCCCCCACTCCCGATTGGAATAAACTCGCCCCTCGCTAGATTTATTTCACTCTCCTTTGATATTATCGGATATTAAGATGAAAAATGATTTTGTATCAAATTCCAAATAGCCTCTAGAGGCATTCAGTTTAAAACTTTGGCAAGGAAGGACAACTCCAAATAGTTATGAGAGGCATTTCATTAAATAAAAAAATACAGGCGAACACCACTCTAAATAGTTTTTAGAAGCACCTAATTTGCTAAACATTTCCAGGCGAGAACCACTTCAGTTACTTTCTAGCCAGATGTATCCAATAAAAAAAATTTCCAGGGGGAGACAATTTCAAATAACATTTGAGATCATTCAACTTTACAAAATTTGCTGGAAGAAGCTCACTCTAAATATCTTCTGAATAAACAAAAAAAAACAAAAAAACAAGGTGAATCCAAGACATCCAAAATGTTTCATAGAACACTATTTCAAGTAGCTTATATAATAGGCATATAGTTTTCTAAAAGATTCCAGATAAAAACCATTCTAAATATCTTATAGAGAGTAGTATTCTAAAAAAAATATTTCAGACGATGGTTACTCCAAATATTTTCTAGGAGTGTCCCATTTTCAAACATTCGCTTAGGGTCCCCAGATCCCCCTTAGCTTTGGGTCATAGCCGCTCAAAGCCCCGTTTTATTTGATAAGCTAGTTTACCTCCCTAGACCAATAAGATTTCGCAGCCACTGAGGTCTACTACTACTACTACTACTACTACTACTACTACTACTACTACTACTACTACTACTACTACTATTACTACTACTACTACTATAGCACCACGTCTTACTATCCCTTCGAGTTACCCGCTTAAATACTAATTACGCTAATGGGTTAGGAATTGGGAAGGTTGAATATAGAGGAAGTAAACCCGCATTTGCGTGGAGGGAGAGTGGAAAAACATTTATGAAAATCCTTCCCTATTCATCCAAACGAGATTTGAACCTCGATCTCCCCGTCCTCGACTGTTTAGCTCAACACGAAACTAGCGCTTTAGCTAACTACACCACCGAGGGGGGTCACTGAAGTCGAGTATAACAAATAGAGGGGGGGCCCCCCACAATTTGCCTCTGGTACCGGGCTTGGTTCGAGCACCCAGTGGGCCCTTCCACCTTACCGTTTACTTTAAAACTTGATGTTCAAAAAGAGACACGCCATAAATATTTCACACCCTTAAGACTAGGCCTACGCTTCAACCTAGTTCAAGAGGGTTTTCCACTCTCCCTCCACGCAAATGTGGGTTCACTTTATCTAAATTCAACCTTCCCAATTCATAATCCATTAACGTAATTAGTACTTAAGCGTATAACCCGAACGGGTAGTGAGACGTGATGCTAAAAGAAAGTGAAACGCTAGATCATGCGACCACCGATGCGGGTATTATGATAATTAATACCTGTAATACCGTAAGCAGAAATTAAAATATATATGGCTTTATTTATGGTTCAAACAATATCAAAATTAAGATAGAAATACAAATTAGGGGCTGTGTTACCATAAAAAAAACACTTCAGATAGCTTCTAGAGGTGTTTAATATTTCAACATTTTCCTAGCCTTCAACAGCTAGGGGGTTATGTTGTCATAAAAAAAAACTTCATATAGCTTTTAGAGGTGTTTAATATCTAGAAATTTTCCTAGCGTTTGGCAGTTAGGAGGTAATGTTGCCATAAAAAAACCATTTCAGATATCTTCTATAACTGTTTATCATTTAGAATTTTTTCTAGCTTCCGGTAATTGAAGGATGTACCACCAAAAGCCTCCTGAAATTATTGGCTGGCTACAGCCTTGCCTACATTCAATCTTTGTCTCACGGAAAGGCAAGATATATTAGTATGACTGAACATCTTAGTCCACCCCTGCGATATCTGGTGGGAGGAATCGGACCTCCTTGGCAATACCACAGAGAAACTGGCTTTCCTTTACCACAACTCAGGCCTGCCTTATTTAACTTACTTCGAGTTACCTCACTAGGGACACTCGCTGAGAAAATGAAGTAACAAGTTCAGCTTCAAGGACGATATCATTTGGATAGAAATCAATTTGGTAAATATGAAGCAAAAACGACCATAATGAAATGTGAAAAAATGTTAGATTACACGCTCTGCTTTATTGTACACTGCGTCTTACTACGCGTTTGGGCTATTTATGATAATGGTCAGGGCTGTATTTTGGCCCTACATGCAATTTTGCTACAAAATTCGATATATTTGACTGGGAATTATGTCAATTAGAACTACTCAAGTTTCAACTGTTTTAAATAATAAACCATCTTAATTGAAGGAATAATTATTCCTTATGTCCCTCTACCTTTTTAAACAGCCTCTAGATTTCATATGCACATTGAATTGAAACTTCTAAAGTAAATAGCGCGCGTTTTATTTTTTGTTAGTCACTAAACAATGAAGAGAGTGAAGCGCGTATTACTCTATGAAATTGTTCTACGCGTATTACTCTATGAAATTGTTCTGTGTATGTAAACGCATAGTACTAGTAAATAGTGAATAAGTGTCACATTTTAGTTCCTCTTAAATAAAGACTGGGAAACTACATTTTCATATTTTGTTCTTATAGTTTATTATGGTGACTGAGCTTGACCTACCCTAAAATGTATGAATATGAGCTAAATCACGAAACTGGCTATGTCAAAAGGAATAATCAAAGACTTTGAGAAAAATTAAAAGTTATTTGCTGAAATATATCAATGTTCCACAGTAGTTCAGCATTCCCATTTGTCATCAGTCACCTTTTTCGGTACCCCTCAATTATTCTACATTATTTGTAGCCTGACGTTACGATTCTGCAAGATCATTGAAAATCAAGGCCGTAGTCAGGTTTTGGGGGGGAGGGGCTCAACCCCCCCCCCCGAAATTTTATGAACAAAATATATATGGCTTTATTTATGGTTCAAACAATATTAAAATTAAGGTACAAGTAAAAATCAGGGGGCTGTGTTACCATAAAAAGCACTTCAAAGAGCTTCTAGAGATGTTTAATATCTAAAAAATAATTCTAGCCTTTAGCAGTTAAGGAGTTTATATTGCCATAAAAAACACTTCAGATAGCTTCTAGAACGGTTTATCATTTATAATTTTTTCTAACCTCCAGTAATAGGAGGATGGATGGGCCCATCAAACTCCCCCCGAAAAATTTCTGGCTGGCTACGGCCTTGTTGAAAATAAATTACAATGAAATGTGCGCCACACTCTGAATTTAAAAACAGAAAGTAACATAGATTCATGAAACAAAAGCACTCCAAGAAACTGTAATTGAGTTGTGCTCAATTTCAAAATTTTACTATGCCCTTCTGGAGTTTGGTTGATTTTTGAGATGAGAACAAGCATGAAGATTTATAAAAACTGACGAGAATTTAGTTTCAAATTCTGATCAGAGACAATGAAAAGGCTGACTGTAAAAAAGGAAGTGATTACTATTTGATGAAGCACCAGAGGAATAATTGGTACCACAATTAAGTGTAAAGATGTCTCTCAGATTAATTTTTTATCGTATTAAAAACCTACTAGTCACAAAAATAACAAAAAGACATACAGCATGCTACATGATACCTTCAATTTCCTTGTAGACAAAATTAATCCAAAGATAAATTTCAATACGAAGCCAAATAGTTCGTCAAACTTAGGAGAAGCCTATTTTGATTGGGTTGTGATGTTTTCTGCATTGTACAGGACCCAAAATTATGTAGCAGAAATGAAAAAAAAACAAATAAAATAAAAGCTTGTTACATGTATTCCAAATGGGATTATTGATTTGATATTTCGATAATTGGATCAAACGTAGGAGAAATATAATTTTCTAAACTTAAGTAAATCACGCTCTCACAGTAGACTAGACTGCTGATGATGGGGAGAACGAGGCTCGAATCTAGGTTGGGTGTACTGAGTTTTTTTTTACTAAATGATTTTCCATTCTGCCTCAAAGAAACTTTGGGTAAACTTCCTTTAAATATAATCCAAAACTATTAGAGTAATTAGTACACAAGTGTATAACCCGAACACTTAATAGGCTGTAGTGTAAAAAAAGAGAGAAGTAAATCAAGTTTGCGACTGTTTATGATCAACTATGAACTATGAGCCAAGATCACCTATCGTCTTTGTCACTTATGTGCATTGAGAATGATATTACTTGAGGGCATTATCAAAGACTTTTCTGCAATGACAAGCTGACAAAAGAAACTTTCTTAAGAAATTCTATAGGTAGCCAATATTGTGGAATAGTTTATTTGCCAGATGTAACGCTAGTACTTGAATAGCATTGATTGATCTAAATAATGGTAGATAAAATATTAAAATATACACGTATAATGTAATTTGGAATGTAGGCCAATATTGCATCTAGTTATATTAATACCCAGTACTATAGATGAGTAAATTCTCTCTGCCTTTCCTATAATCCAAACTCATGTTTTTTAACCAATGATTTGCCATAACGTGTTAAAACATTATTAATTATGTTATCCCATTATGTTTAGAAATTAGTTGTTTCCCCTAGACATTTTCAAATAACGATTACTGTGCTGTATATGACGAGATAACATTTTGGTAAATTGGAGCAGGACTGTATCCTGCACAGGTCATTTGAAACTTGAATTTTATGTTTGAGTGTACATGAACCTCATTTACAGACTCAGAGGGTTAGGTTGGGGAATGGAAACTGGTTTGGGAGGGTGAGGATTGCCCACAAAAGGCTGGAGAAATTTGACGACGTCCCTCAGAGCTTTCAGAGAACTCAAATTAATTAGTTCTTTTTACCTTTACTGTATTCTCGTTGAATGTTCCACAGAGGCTCGAGGCAGAAATGAATATTGTGGGGATAGTAGAAGTTAGAGTACTGTATCAGCAATTTAAAAACAAGTCACTCAAGTTTACATCTGACTAATAAATTAAACTATAAAACAAATTTTAATAATTTAAATGTTTTTATCTTTTTTGGTCTCTAGTTTATTAGTAAATTGTACTATGAGTGAATTTAAGTCAAGATCATAATTCGATTTCTTATATTGTAAGAGCTGCAACCAATAATTATTTTAAATACATTAATAATTTATTTTACTTTAACTTTTTTTTTGATAGGTTTGCATACACACACACACACACACACACAAACAAACACATGCATACGCATACGCACACACACACACACACACACACACACAAGTGATTTATCGTAAAGTTATTAATTCGTTTCATAAATTTTGGGGTCAATTAAGCTGTGAGTTTTGGGTCAAAGTACTTTTCCTCAAAATGTATTTTTTTCGGAAATCTTAGCATATAAATAGATTGGCTGTAGTGAAAAATTTCATCAACCAGATATGTTAGTAAGTTGTTGATACTAAAGTAAAAACAGACACATTATAAAGCATAAAGAGTAAAATATAATAAGGACAATAAGATGGGATTAAAGGGGACGCGAGAAAAGGCCAGTGTTTTTGCAGTTTTTATGGCAAAATATTTTTTAGCCAAAATAATTAAAATATTGCTCCAGTACAAACATAGAGTTTAATTTTCTTCACATGGTGCTCTCAAAATTTCTTGAATGTCTATAAACGATGTTCTGGAATTTAATGACAACTTTTTTCTCTTAGTTTAAAAAGTTTGTAAGATAACGCCACCATGCTCATCACAGATATTCAGGAACTGTTGTTATCAACACGTGAAGAAAATTAAACGATATGTTCGTACTGGAGCAATATTTTATTTATTTAGGCAAAAAAGGTTTTGCCATAAAAACTGCAGAAACACTGTCCTTTTCTCGCGTCTTCTTCCATACCACCTTAAAGTGGGTGTGTAGGGAACGCAAAAAAATGCCCTTTACTTGCGTAAGATTATGTTCACTATCATTATTACTAAAACAATTCTAAAGATATTATTTTACTATTATAAAATCGTGTTTAAGTTGAAATATTCTAAAATATTTTTTGAATAGAAATTATTTGTTCAAATAATATTAATAATAATTATTTTTTGGACAAATAATTTCTACAAACAGGTGTATGCAACTTTGGACTAGCTATGATAGCACAAATAACACCTAGCGTTTGTGCCAGGGATTTAAATATTTTGGTAACATAGCTATATCAAAAACTATTTGTAGAGAGTATTAAGCACCTCCTTGAATAAAACTTAGGACCCTTATACCATGAGTCCAAGTCCTTAACCACTCAGCCCACCGTAAGTTAGAGAAATACCACAACGAGGGGTAAGGGAGGATATAACCAATCAGTAGAAAGCTGTTGTGCGGGCGTATTACTGGTACATTACAGCACGCACCCAGCATCCCTTGCGCTAATCTGCTGCTCGAGGGGTTGTCAGAGGGGTGGGTGTTCGCAGGCCACGTGTACAGGTGCATAGGGTACACCAAGTCTCTCCCCATCGGGCGGTTATAGGGTGTCTCACAACTAAGCCACCCGAGGAGGGCTAATATAGCCCAATTACCTATTCTTAACGAGTTTCGACTTATTTGAGTCTAATTTATTTTCAAAAATGAAAAACCAAAGAAATATATAAAATAGCAATTTATTTGTTTCAGAAATCAAATTCAATATTTTCTTTCTTTAATATTTGACTTATAGGAAACCATGAAATACCTTCCCTTCATTTAATACCAATAGTTTCACACTTTTTAACAAGGTCAGTCAGTCAACTTAGTGTTGACTTCCCAAGGAAAAATATACGATCACCAAACTGATTGTTAGCAAACTTACTCACGTTACAGTAAAGTCAAAGTTTTAGATTTTAGAAAAGTCAATTGATTAAATAAAATTACAAGTATATGGGTTTACTGACTCGTAGTAACTAATTAAATCATTTTACCTGGCTAATCGAACTTGATGCAGCCCATCTAGTCTACAAATAAAGAGTAATGTTTTAATATTAATCTTATATTATATTTCAGCTTCTATATAATGCGTTAGACTCGCATTATAATGGGTCGTCATTAGCTTGATGGGTGTAAAGAAGTTTAAAAAAAGGTGTTAATTCTTGTTATTGTTTTCTAATCCTGGCCTTGCTAGCTCGAGTACATTTCCACTTATGCCAACCATTTTCAGCCATGTCTTTCTGGGTTTGATCGTTAGTAACCAATGGTGTAACGTAGATTATTGGCTAAATAAGCATAACTTATTTAAGGCCCTGGCCTTGTCGTGTACAAGTCTAAAACCTATTTTGTGGGATGGTGGGTGGGAGGGTGAAAGGCGTGGCGTGGTTTCACAGCAGACCAAAGTATCCTTCCACGCCAACAAAAACAGATAGATCATGGAAACCGTAGATGGCGCTAGCTACCGGACAGGTCTTACAGAAAAATCATACGTTTGTAAATATCAGTTTTCTCGAGAACAAGTGGAATTTTTATGTTAATATTTTCAACACCCCTTCTAAGACAATGTATCAATGTTTATTAATTGTTACATTTTCTTATTTTTTGTTATGAAGCCGGCAGTTTTCTAATGAAAAATGTCAATTTTATCAATATTTGATCACTGTTTAAATTATATAGGAGGTGTGTGTATAAAAAATATAGCTTAATCAACATGCTTCTATTCTTGAACAAACCGTTTCCGAAAAGAAAATTGCAAAACAATAAAAATTCATGAAGATAACCGTTTGTTCCTATGGCTCTGCATTTCCACGCCAAATGAAAAGGGTCAATAGCTTTAATCTCTAACTATGAATTGTTCTAATAGCTCACTAGAACCTTTATTATTCAGGTATCAAGAAATATGTTCCCATGTGAGTTGAGGTCCATTTACCATAGGAGTGATGGTAACTGATAGCTAGTAGAAGATGTAAAAACAGTTAAAAGAAAAACATAGTTAAAAATAAATGATTTGTTGTGAACGCTTTGACTACCAAAAGTGATAACAAATCAACATATTATGGTTTTGCAGATCATATTATTTGGCAAATGGATATATGAGAGTAATATCTGGTAGCTTTTGCTAGTTATCACCTACACTCCCACTCTAGAAGGGGTATATGTGGAGCAGAGTTTATGACTGTGTGGTTGGTCAAAGGTGAACAAATGTTGGGAGAATATATCACGAGTACAGTTTGAACATGCTCTGCTTACCCTGTAAACACTCCAAGACACGCCACTGTTGATAGTCCTTATGTTAATCTAATCAATATAAACCAAAAATGCACCACTGGTTGTTTATTTGATTTTTTGTTTAGTGAATGGAACAAGCCGGTGGTGAGCATGCGGATTGTGGTCCAGCGTGTAACAGTAGCCATCTCTCGCAGCATCCCTCCGGAGTAATTGGCTGGTCTCTCCCACTCTAGCATACCTGGTTGGTACACACACACACACACACACACACACTCTTCAGTCTAGTTATCTTTGTTGGATCAGGATTACCGCGCGTGGAAACCCTCACCCTCCCTCCTCTTAAAAAATAAGCGTTGCTTCCAACTCCCTCTCTCTAATATTTGATTGATGTTTTCATGTGGAGTCTCATCCCTCCCCCTTCCCGCCCCCTCCCCTTGGGGGGATTGTATTGTTCTCCTAACAGTAGTACTATTATTATTTTTACCTTTAGACGAGATAGCATTAATGCTATGAAAGGATTTCTTTTGACTCCATGACAACCACATTTTTTTGTTGTTGTCCCTGTCAATCAGATGAGTTGTACGATAATTAAAAGGTGATGCAAATAAATGAAGTCTATGTTATTATGATTAATGAGGTGATTTAGGCCATTCACATGCATGAGATTATCTGGAAAACTTTATACTACTATTAAGGCTAATATTACTGTACGTATCCGAAGTACATATTCCAATGTTCTATAATTTTAATATAAGGTGGGGATGTAGGGGACGCGAGCAAATGTCAGTGTTTTTTGAAGTGATTATATCAAAACCTCTTTTGCTCAAAACAATTCATATATTGCTTCAGTACAAAGATTTAGTTTAATTTTCTTCACGTGGTGATATCAACACTTCTTGAATATCTATTAATGGTGTCCTGGAAAGTAATTACACATTTTTCTATTCTTTTAAAAAGTTTGTCATCCAATGACGCTATGCTTATGAAAAATATCCAACAATTATTGATATCGCCACGTGAAGAAAATTAAACTCTATATTTGTACTGAGGTAATATTTTATTAATTTTAGTCAAAAAAATGTTTTTCTATAAAAACTGCGAAAACACTGACATTTTCTCTAGTTTCCTATATTCCCGCCTTAACATTTACTGGGGCTAGTAAAGTTAGTGCAAAAGTGTTTGGACATATTATTGGTTAAGTTTTAAAGTCAAGTATAGCTTATATTTTGTAACATTTGGTACAGCTTATACTATATTTTTAGCGAATTTGAAAATCTTTGTGAACGGCAAATATTTTCCAACTTAATAGTGCGATTTGAAAGGGAATCCAATAGGTAAATGTGAAACAAGCGTCTTACGTTGGTTTAGGCATGTTGAGAGGATAAGTGTGGATTGAGTGACAAAGCAAATATATGAAGGCAGAGTGTGTTGATCAAAAGGAAGTTGTAGGCCATATAAGACGTGACTAAACGTTGTAGACGAATATGTGAAAAAAACATTAAGAATTTTAAGAATAAAAGAGCATGTATGACACGGTGTATGGATGCTGTTAAAGCGAAGGGAGTATGCAAAGTTAGGAAAGTGTGAAGAAATTTAGTCAGGATGGATTAATAACGGAGCTGTTGATTTTTGAGCTATATGCACAGTTTCTTGCCTACCCAGTAAGGGAACGACGTAATTATGTATGTATATAGTACATATATAGTGGAGTTTTGATTAGCCAACACAAACGGGACCAATCTCACTGAAAAAGTCCGTTAATATGAAAAAAGAGGTGGGGGAAGTAAGGGACGAATAAATATAAAATTAAAAGAGATGTGTATTATTACAAGTATGAAATGAAGTTCATAAATCACTATCATACAGTATAGCTAACATTACATAATGGAGTACATAACTAGCTTATTATTTGAAGAAATACATTTCAATCAAGTAAACTGAACAATGGATTTTCAATCAATCAAACACAATGTGACGTTGTCACAGACATAAAACAAATAAGGACGATCTGGCTCACCTAATCTTGGTCCCCTTTGACTGGGCTGGA
>CABFWB010009020.1:0-14938 GCA_902151455.1 Timema bartmani
TCTGATGTTAATTATTCTATTTTCACCCAAGGAATAGCCTGCCAAAATTTGATGCAATGTTTTAGATACACGTTGTATATCAGGCTGGTCACAAAAAACCTTTTAAAGTGTACACATATTATTAGAGCTTTATGAGGCAAAATTAAAATCAATACACTAAACTAAGTTAGGCGGTCAGCATGGGGTAGTGAAAACCTACATCAAGAGGAACAAGGCTACTAGCATAGTTTAAAAAGCTTTAAACTGGCAGCTATAACACAATTTACTTAGCTTAATGCTTATAAAAACAAGGTAGTTAATAGAAAGCCACAAAATGTATATTCATCATCCTATTAATACGAATGGAAACTCATATATCTCTTAATGTCTCATATAACTGTATATCCTGGGAACTAGAGGACTATCATCGTAAAGTTACTAGATCATATAATCCTGTTTATATACAGCGTGAGCGTCAAGACCACTGGTAGAGACTGCAAGCAATATCCCATGCACTATGGATAAATATGTCCTAATTAGGAAGGCACTGTCATAATAATAAATTCTCTGAAATGCCCCCTTTATCAAAACTAAAAGATCGTTATATATTAGAACACGGAACCATTTTTTCAATGTATCTTAAGGAACCAGTCTACGTGGTATTAAATAGAGACAAGTGTTGGGACCTTGAGTGGCCAAGCACGGACATGTTAGTCAAAGAGGTAGAATAAAGAATTAAAATAAACAAGGAGAATATGAGGCAATTGACTGGGGAAAAATGCTCAATTATGCCATGAACTCCTAATAGATAACTCCTAATTCCCTGGTGCTGACGTTCCCCAGTAAAAGGAGACTGAAAGTCCCATTCTAGCAAAAAGGACTACATTAGAGTGGCTAGGCTTAGTTTACAACAACACAAGCCACAAATAGTCGTTAAGTGACAATTAAGTAATGGCTAACTCACTAGAGGGGTATCGAAAGTTAGTAAACTGTGTCTACACATTATATAGTCCTCAGTTTATTCTAACAGCACCTGCCAGTTCATGAAGCGGCACGAAGCCGAACCTCTGTAACTATACCTACAAGGTATAAACAACAATAACCAACAGGTTTTGTTCGGAAGGAACCAAATGCCCAACAGTCAAGCTATAGGCATAATAATACATATCAATCACAATCTAAGCCTTTTATATGTATGCAGCAGAGTCGTTAAGCGACGGATTGCTACGCACAAAAATAAAGTCAACTTCTTGACTAGGGTAAACTAATCATAGTCAATAATGTGACTAACAATCCTAAAATCCCGAGAGGGATTGTAATACTATTGTGCTTATTTAGCGGACGATCTCCAAACCGAGCAAACAGACCACGTAGTTTCTAAGGATAAATTTCCTCCAAGTGGCAAGATGCTACTTGGCACTGATCCAGGCCACGGCTGAGTTCAATGCCATAGCGTCTTGCTGCTAGTAGTTCACACGAAGAGAGACAAAGTTTATTAATATGTTCGGCTGAGAAATGAATATAGTTATGTGCCTATTTCAGGTGATACATCATGTTAAATAGGCTCCCCGATTGACACCATGGTAGGATAGGAGTAAAAGGGAGGTCGACCAATCACGTCTCTGAGCGACAGCTTTCGGAGAGGTGGCTGCCTGAAGCCGGTATCGGATCATGCGCGAATAGAAGTTGATGTGATAATTAAAACAAGAAATAATTTATTTCAATATTTTTCTGTGATTTGCCATTCCAGTATAGTCAAATGTGGCCCATCAGTGACGAACACCCAATACGACCAGTGCAACGGCTTGGCCATGGTAGTTCCAATCTCATCTGCTGTTCTTGCAGAGTCGGAATTTACTTTGTGCGAGATTGAAACAATTAAGTGTGTGGCCTAATTTTAATTAGCCTGGCACAAATCTCCCACCTTTTTCAGAAACAGAAACAGGGGGATAACAGGATGTTTGAACGGCCACTTAAGTTTATCTCACTTTGTCCACAACTTATGCCACGAGATCTTTGTCCGTTGGGATGGCATTCAGTGGCAGGCCACCCCTTCTAATTCACAGTTGTGTTAGACATCATCAGGTAACAGATTGGCCTATTGGCTGTATAGCAAAGGTGGATAAAAGGAAAAATAGGACCAATCAGGGAACATACACTAGAGTCAGAAACCTATCCACTTAAGATATTTAGGACCGACCTGCAATCGGTGGGTGAGTATTACAACAATGACTATGAATCTAAAACCAAACAACTTCTCAACTAACTCACGATGTAAAATTAGATTAAACTACTAGAAGATTTGTTTTGCTGTTACAAAGTTACCACAACATAAAGATTATATATATATATATATATATATATATATAAAGAAAAATATAACTCAGGGTAAATGAGCTGATTACAGCATAAAACATTAATTAAATAATCTTAATCTATCTAATCTAAATTTTATCAGCTAGCTCACAATTAGCCTAGCAAAATCCAAATGATACTGCGAAGGGCTATAACAACTCAACACAACTAACGTTCAAAATGACTGACAGTAAAAAGTGCAAGACAATCTAATTAACTATGACCTGATAACATTTAACGTAAAGTCCGCAAGGGTTTATTTTCGGTTAGGTCCAACCGAACAGTACAGTTACAAATACACCAAGATAACATGAGGATACCACCTGTATTTAGAGACTAATTTTATTTAGATGACTGACGTGTGCTCTACGTGACAGGTCAGCATCTTCCACATGTTGCAACCAANACGTGACAGGTCAGCATCTTCCACATGTTGCAACCAAACGTAGACGGGATTCAATAACCGCTACTCGAGCCAAGGACTGTTCCATTTTGGTGATAGCTTGGCCGAGAGCCTATTTATTGCATAACTAAAGGGAAAGTTACGGCACATGACTTTATCATTTACCACCACGTGCGCAGGGGTACGACCCCTATTGTAAGCTGCGGCCACCCTATTCCGGGATCTCTTCAAATTCTGATAGGCAAGCTTACAGATTTCAGATAAGAAGATTCGATCGAATCTCCAACCAGTGGGTTGACGTCCCAGATGGCCAACAGAGGGTGATTACACTCTCGGCAGAAGAACAAGGTGGAGGTAGAGGCTCTCGTGGACTCATGAAAAACAGAATTATAGGTGATATACAAGAACTCAAGGTCTTTATCCGAATAGTCCTGAGCGACCAGATGCAAAATAATCAAAGCAATGTGAAGGTTTCGGTGAAACTTCTCAAACAAATTAGGGGAGGGGTATAAGGGCAGGTGGTTACATGCCTAATACCCCAACTAAAAACATATCTTTTAACATTTTAAAAAGAAAACAAATACCATTATCACTCACAATTTTCCTAAGAGCACCTTCCTCTAGTCTTTATCGTATCGTCTTCTTTCTTACTTTAAATTGTCCAGAGCGTTAAAAAAAAGATTTTTTCAAATAAGAAGAACCATTTATTTTAAGTTTGTGTTAAAAGGGCTTGTATGATATTTACAATTTTTAGATTTTTTAAAAGAAGAAGGGAACTTATATTGTAAAAGTTTTGGAGAATGTTCTACTGGCTGGTGAAGGGACACACAACATGAAATTTTAAATAGCGATGCATATAACATGAAAATATTCTGCTACTCACAACATAGTTTCATTTAAATTATTTACCATACGTATGTAAAATAAATATTTTAACTAGAAAAAATAAAACGCAAAAATAATGTGTATGTGTGTATCTAGGAAACCACTATTATAATATAAGAAAATACATCAAGTTTCCTGGCAACAAATACTAATATTGCTTGATTGTAAAAAACGAAAGAGTTTTATAAATGAAGCTAAGATTTATAAAAAAATATATAAACAACAGTATTGTAATATAACTGTAATATAACATTATCCATGACATTACGGGAGCGTCACATACGAGTATAAAAGGATAAAAAGATACTAAGGGATATCATCACTGTAAGAATTTTAATTCTGTCAAGGAATACTTTTATTTGGCTTTAATTTATTCTTAATTGATTATTTATTTTATAACTTATTATTTTCAATGGACATTGCATTGCGTCGAAGGAAACTCCTAAAAATAATGCCAACACAGTTATCTGATTAAGATTTTTTTTTTACTGGAATGTTGTCCAAATTATTCCGTCCCCGCTTTAAAAAACCACCCTGTTTAGGTGTAAAATATTTTGTCGTCTCTTCTAAGAAACTCGTAATGGCCGCACTATACAAGGAGGAAAGAAATTGATTCCACCAGAGGTTGAAGGGGAGAGAGGAAGGAAGAAGCGAGGCTGGGCATTGTTGAAGAGTAAAATAACCAAAAAATAAGAGACGTGGACTGAAAGAGAAAAAAATTGTTTTTTTCAGAGTTCTTTTGAAGAAAGTATCGTGATAATGGCAGAGATTTATTAATGCCAATTACCCCACAATCAGGCCAGTACAAGATGGTACAACGTCTTGGGAACACGTTAATTACTACCAGAACAATACTGTGAGATTGCCTGATTCATTATCATCTAACATCTCCAACGCCGAAGACTACATACCAGACGCCGTTAACATGAGGTGATTTGAACACAAACTTTAATGGTGATACATCTTTTGTTTATACTACCTTTTCGACCATATCTCATTAAACGTTTAACTTTTATTGCTCCAAATTCAAAGGTTAACATTAATTTTAGTTTAATTCACTGGCATTAAAATTTTTTCTTGTAGGCGTAATTTTACTGTTTCATCATTGGCTTTAGAAAGAAACAAAATTTTTATTGGCCAAAGTAACGACTTCGGCGAATTCAATGAGCTTATCTAGTGTTAATTGTTTTAGTGTCCTACGACCAATATCATAGAGGAATTGACTATAAATGTATACAGTATATATAGAAATTCAAATTGTTTATTAAATAGTGGCTCGTTCAATAAGCCCACTTAAACAGCAAGGGTATATTTTTTCCAACATGGCCCAGAGGTCCTGAGAGTGTCCCGTGCTCAAATTTTTTTGTAGTATTATGATTGATTATTTTTATTTTATTTTTCCCTGAGATAATTGTAGTTTCCTATTGAAATACAGATCCACAATATTATCAAAAATATATTAAAGCTTATATTTTAACTTAAATATTCCACATCACCTAAAATACTATGCTATCTAATCAAGGTATTCCATGATAAAATCATATATTTTCTGTTGGTATCTCACACATGGGTATCTATTTATCATATTGCTAATTTATAGTGAAATTGAGTAAGGTTAGCTTAAATAATACTTTCAAGGAAGTCCCAATTGCTAATACCCGGTCATCATTACGATTACAAGGATTACAACTGTTAGGGTTTGTTTCATATGAATAGTGATAAATTTGTGTGTGCTCTACCGGCCATTATTAGTACTAACTTAGTCATATTTTTATAAGTTGAAGACAATCGATGCAAAAACACACCAACAATATAGCGATAATATTTTAACCGGTAGACAATGAATTCTTTAATTTATTTGAAAAGCGTGTCATAGACCGGGGTTCAAAACCAACAATTATAGGCCACTTTAATCGGTACCACATTATTTTAATTTACCATATCAAATTACTCGTGTTTTTATCACTCTCAGTTTTAGTGGTAGTTACTAAAACGAGATGCATTCTAAGATAAGCTATGATGTTGTGTAATGCAGGGTATAAAATAGCCGTAAAAGACATTCCTATGGAAGAGTTGGAAGTTCAGGCGGTTCAAATCAACATAAAATAAAAAAATAAGATTTGCCAAATAGATACAGATATTATTATGATGTTCGAGGTCTCGAATAAAATTTTAAGTTAATTAACCCACAAATTTTTGAAAACACCACCATTCTAAATTACGAACACTCTACCAACCAATCAAATAAGATCAATAAAGTAAGATGACCACCTCCGAAATTAACGGTAAAAATAATTTAATTTCCAAAAACAAATATACAAAGTGGTGCCTCACACTGTAAAACCAGATAGAGACTGAAACTTTAATCGGGGGAATGGAATTGGAAGAGGAGGTGAACTTGCTAAGGTCTCAGTAATATCTGGCTTACCGGTGACGAATATTTAGTTTCGAGTTCCGGCTGGAATCACTTACTTTACTGGAAGGGAATTTTTATTCTTTTCCCAGACATATACTGTTATACTTCCTATTGAATCACCTCCTGATATTTAAGTAGGGAGATTCAGATAATTCAGATTTGAATTTTTGATTAAAATGGTGGACATCTAAGCTACCCTCTCATACTGGCCATGCGAAGCTTTCAACCACAGAAACTAACACTCCATCTCTTTATCCTTTATAAATTGAATTAATTGCAATAGTAATAATCAATTATAATAAAAATAATATTAAATAATTATTTGTATGACAAATAATAAAATAAAAAGTAATGGTATTAAAAATAGTAGTAAAAATAAAAATAAAAATAACAAATAATAAAGAACAATAGTAAAAATAAATAATAATAATAAATAAAAATAGTGATTATTACTAAAAATAAACAATATTAAATATTAATAATAATATATAAATATAATGATGATGATGATAGTAAAAATCATAATAAATAAAAATAAAAGATATATAAATAATAAAAATTGATAAATAATAATAATAAAAATATTAAATTGTAATCATGAATTATAATTGATTAATAATAAAAGTAATAATATTTTAATAATAAATTATATAATTATAAATAATGATATATAATAATTAATAATAATATAAATAATAGTTAGTAATTAGTATTTCATTGTTGATTAGTAATTAATAATAAAAATAAATAATAATAAAAATAAATAATAAATAATTTTATTAATAAATTATATTGAAAATAATATTAATAAATTATAATAATTATAATAAGAAATAAATGTATTAAATAATTATTAATTATTAATAATAAATTGAAATAAATAATGATAAATAATAATGATTATTAAATATTAATTAAAAATAAACAATAAATAAATAACAAGATATTAAATAATAATTTAAATTATATGAAATAATAATAATTATAAAAGAATATTAAATTATAAAGAATAATTCTAATTATAAATAATAATAAATTAATCTAATTATATATTAATTATAATAAATAATCATAATAAATAATAAATTATAATTAATTTAAATAAATGATAAATAAAAAATCTGTAATATTAATTATAAATAATAATAATCAATCATAATACAAATTATATAAATAATAATAAATATACTAATAAAGATATTAATAATAAATATTAAATATATTATTAATGATAAATAATAATAAAAATAATAGTAATTAATAATAATATAAAGATGATGATGTAAATGATTATGATGAAAATGATAATTATAATAAATAATAATAAGAAAACATAAAAAATATTGAATATTATAAATTAAAATAATAAAAAGTAGTAATAAAATAAAAAAGGTTATAAAAGATTAATAAAAGTCAATAAATTATAAAAATAACATATAATAATAAATGATCAAATAACAAAAGATAAGAATTAATAGTAAAAATAAATAGTCAATATATTATTAATGATAAATAATAATAAAAATAATAATAATTAATAATAATATAAATATGATGTAAATGATAATTATAATAAATAATAATAAGAAAACATAAAAAATAATGAATATTATAAATAAAAATAATAAATAGTAGTAATAAAATAAAAAAGGTTATAAAAAATTAATAAAAGTCAATAAATTATAAAAATAACATATAATAATAAATGATCAAATAAAAAAGATAAGAATTAATAATAAAAATAAAGTATAGATTATGATTTATTATAATAAATAATAATAATTAATTAAGAAAGAAAATCATATTAATAAAATTAATAGTTAATAATAAATAATATTGTTTGAATAATAAAAATTATAGCTATAATAATATATAATAATAATTATTAATAGATAACAATGAAAAATATAGAAATAATAAATCCAAACAATAATAAATAATGAAAATAATAATAAATATTAATAATACTGTAAAATTATTATAAATATTAATTAATAATAATATAACTAATTATAATATAAATAATAATTATGTTAATAATTACAAAAATATTATAACAATAATAACAATAATAATGTATAAATAACTAATAATATTAAATATTAAGTTATGACTTATAATTAAAAAAATATTAATTATAATAATAAATAGTAATAAAAATAAAATAAAAAAATGATATAATTTAAATTATTATTAATACTAAATAATTTTAGTAAAAATAATAAACAAATGATAATATATAATAATAGTAAATAATTCATGATAAATAATAATAAGTATTAATAATAATAAAAATAATAAATAGATAATACATAAATATAATAAATAATCATAATAATAATAATAATAATACATATTAAAAATAATACTAAATATTAAAATAGTTATAAATAATAAAAAATATAGTTATTAAATTATATTAATAATAAAAATAATTTTGAATAATAGAAAATTATAATAATTAATTAAATTAATAAATTACTAATAAAAATAAATATTAATTGATTATTATAATAATGATAATTAATAATAATGAAAAATAATAAATAATAATTTATTAAAAATAAGATATAATATACAATAGTAGTAATGAAAACAATAATAATTAAACCAATAATAAATACCAATAATAATAATTATTGATATTAATAATAATAATAAAAATAATGAAATTAATAGTAATAACATTTATAATAAATAATAGATAATTATTACTTATAATTATATTAATAATAATAAATAATGATAACTATAAATAATTATTGATACAATAGAAATAAGTAAAAAAATAAATATAAGAAACTATTAGTAATAATAATTAATAATAATATTCTATAAGAGTAAATATTTATAATAATTATAATATAAAATTATAATACAAATAATAATTATACACACTATAGTAAAAATTATAATAAGTAAATAATAAATAATAATACTTAAAACAAAATTAAAATATATAATATAAATTAATATTAATTTATTATAATAATAAATAATATTTAATTATAATAGAATAAAATAAATAATAATGAATATATATATATAAATAAATGATGATGATGATATTAATAATGATAAGAATGATGATAATAATAAAGATATGTATTAATAATATTATAATAGATAAATAATATAAATTAGTAATTAAAACATTAAATATTTATAAAAAATTATAAATGTAATAATAATAAATAATAATAGTGAATTATAATAAAAATATTAATAATGATAAATAATAATGAAATTACTCATAATTAATAATAAATAATATTATTAGTAATAAATATTGAATTTCAAAATATAATTATACAAATTTAAATAAATAATTTTAATATATAAAGAATATAACTTAATTATAAAATAAATAATAATAATGAATGATAAAAATAATAAATATTAATATTGCATTATAATTAATAATAATAAAAAATAATATTGGAAATAAATAATTAATCATTAATTATAAATTGTAAATCAATAATAAATATTAAAATAAATAAATTATATTATAATAAATAAAATAAATAATTTATATTATAATAAATAAAATAAATAATTTATATTATAATACATAAAATAAATAATAAATAATTAGTTTAGTGATAAATAATATATTGATAATAATAAATAAATTAAAAATCACAATACATAATAAAAATTACTATAAAAATGACAAATAATATTATAAATTATAATTAATATTAAATTTTATTATAAAATATAATATAATGATGATGATAGTAATTATAAAGATAAGATATAAATAATAGTAATAATAAACCATAAATGATAACTATAATAATTAATAGTAATAAAATAATTATGAAAATAATATTTATTTATATAAATTTAAAAATAATAATATATAATAAAAATAGTAATAATAATAATAATTAATAGTTACTAATAAAATAAATAATCAATAATATTAATAAAAATAAATAATAATAAATATTAAATAATAATAAATAATAATAAATAAATTATAATGTGGTATAATTTAATTTTTTTAAAAACTTTAAAATATTTTAAATAATATTTTGTATGTGTATTTTATTAGGAAGGTGGGGGAAATAGATTATATATATATATATATATATGTTCATTTATATTAATAATTTATCTATTAGTTAACTTTAAGTCCACTGACCTTAACGAAAAATCCATAAGATAGGTGATAAATGAATTGTGGACTAGCTCAGAAAAAAAAATTGATTACAATATAAGTAGATAAGTAGAGCAAAGTTTAGTTAGGCTGCAATACATAAAGAAAAATAACGAGTTTTGCAACAGTTTCAATCTTTATTACAGATCACTTCTGTGGGACATGACGAATTGTGCAGCAGTTTGTTTTGGTTGGACAAAACGGGTTTTGAAATATTATGGCTACTGTACTTGATGAGCTCTGCTGCAGTTAATGATTTTAAACACTCAAAAAAGAACGTAAAAAAAGGGTTTTGCTGCGTTTATGTATTATAAGATGGTGTATAAAGTGACCTTGATCAAAATGGTTGTGCCAACTCGATTTCGATATTTCGTGGACATAACGAGTTTTGCAAATGGACTATTCATTTATAGTCGATTCCTCAATGATATAGGTCGTAGGACAATAAAACAATTAACACTAGATAAGCTCATTGCATTCGTCGAAGTCGTTATTTTGGCCAATAAAAATTATGTTTCTTTCTAGAGCCAATGATGAAACAGTAAAATTACGTCCACGAGAAAAAATTCTAATGCTAATGAATTAAACTAAAATTAATGTGAACCTTTGAATTTGGAGCAATAAAAGTTAAACGTTTAATTAGATCTGGTCGAAAAGGTAGTATAAACAAAGGATGTATCACCATTAAAGTTCGTGTTCATATCACCTCAGGTTAACGGCGTCTGGTATGTAGTCTACGGCGTTGAAGATGTTAGATGATAGTTAATCAGGCAATCTCACTTATTATTCACAGTATTGTTCTGGTAGTAATTAACGTGTTCCCAAGACGTTGTACCATCTTGTACTGGCCTGATTGTGGGGTAATCGGCATTAATAAAGCTCTGCCATTATCACGATATTTTCTTCAAAAAAAAACTTTTTTTCTATTTCAGTCCACGTCTCTTCTTTTTTGGTTATTTTACTCTTCAACAATGCCCAGCCTCGCTTCTTCCTTCCTCTCTCCCCTTCACCCCGGTGGAGTCAATTTCTTTCCTCCTTGTATAGTGCGGCCATTACGAGTATCTTAGATGAAATGACAAAATATTTTACACGTAATCAGGGTGTTTTTTTTAAAGCGGGGACGGAACAATTTGGACAACATTCCAGTAAAAAAAAAAATTCTTGATCAGATAACTGTATTGGCATTATTATTAGGTGTTTCCTTCGACGCAACGCAATGTCCATTGAAAATAATAAGTTTTAAAATAAATAATCAATTAAGAATAAATTAAAGCTAAATATAAGTATACTTCGACAGAATTAAAATTCTTACAATAATTATTAGTATATAATGTATATTTAAAATATATAATAATAATAAATAAAAAATAAAAATCTATAGTAATAAATAATACATTAATTAAATAAAAATAAATAATATAAATAAATAAAATAATTATAATAATTGATAACAATAAATAATAATAATAACGTAAATTATAGAGAAAATTAATTAATACATTAATTAATAACAATAAAATCATAATAATAAATAAAAATTAAAATAATAATAATTAATAATAAATACTTATAATATTAATAATAATATATAAAAAATTATAGATAATAATAATTAATAATAAAAATAAATATTAATTGATAAAATTAATAAAATATAATAATATTAATAATTTATAGCTATAATATATTTATATTAATATAAATAATATATAATAATAATAAATAATAGTAAAATTATAATTATAATAATTACTAAAAAAATTAATAATTAATAATTAAATCACAAGACAGACAGAAACGAAAAATCCCCTTTTTTTGTATCTAAACCATATAAAACTAAAAGATTGATCGTAATATTGAGGTCAAAAAAGTACCATTACAATGTTATCGTTTTAGTTATATAAGAATACTCTAAATTTATACAGATCTCACACTTTCTGATATATTCGTGTCTCTGAGGAAAAAAAATAATACTCGCGCCTCCCCTTTGGGATATAGGGGTCAACTTGATGACCTCCAAAACTGGTCAAATCTCTATGCATTGTGTTCACGAGGCTGTATAGGTTACGTAAGCTGGTCATGACCAGCAACTCCATACCTCTGAAATGGGCTCTTAAGAATGGGGTTTAATTGCGAACTTTGAAATGACCTTCATAATTGGTGGTTAGGTAGTTTCCGCCTTTAGGTCTGAGCCTCCCTTACCCCTAAGGTTGTGAACAACTGAAAAGAGAGAAAGAGATTATTTGGGTGGGGATGTGCAGTTTTGGAAATGAGCTACAGCTAATAGTTTCTCGGAAATAACTGAAATATCTATCCTTTTTCTTGAGGATAGTAACTCTACCTACTTGTTAATTTCTCGTAAAAGAAAAGAGTAATATTTATCTCTGATATTCATTCGTATCAATTTTTCCAAATGTAATCCATACTGAAAATAATGTGATGACTAATGACAATAGGTAGGTGTCAAAAAAATAGAAACAATTTTTGGGTGGTTACGGAACTGTTAAAGCATTATTCATTAAAGTATTGAATCTAATGTAACAAACATAAATTATACATTTTTATTCCATACATTTTACTATATATTTAATTGCTTAGCCATAACTAACCACAAATACTCATGTACAAATGCAAGTACAAATAATTATAAACTCACTATTAACGTAGCTTATTATTTATAATTAATTTTAATATTGCTATTTATTTAATAATTCAAGTGGTGACATGTTCCCTTTGACATGTCTACAGTCTAGTTTGATACTTTAACAAAAGTAATATCTTGCTAAAATGGAATGACACCCGTATTTTATGTTTTTTCTTCCAAATTTGTACTCATGATTTTAACCTTTTTTAAATCAAATAGTTCTTAAAATCTAACGGCTATATTTTAATATTCATTGTACACAATTTTTTTAAACAAATAGTTTTGGCTTATAAACTTGTAACATTTTTATATGAAATCCTAAACTTACCAAAAATATCCGTTAACACTCTAAATGTAACTACTATTGATGAACCAAATATAGTTTAGAAGAGATACATCTTTTATTTAATCAAAATAATTAGTCATATTGAACTAAAAAGAGACCGATTTGTCAAGTTGCTTTAAATGTACCATATGTATAGAGTGTATACTCGGATCAATAGGCATGTAAACTAAATATTGGGTTCTGGTTTTATGGTTACAGTGAGGTCAAGGTTCTAATTCCAGATAGGTGCGATGAGAGTGTGATTTCTAAATTGTTTCTCACTTAACCTCCATGCAAATGTGGGTACATTTAATTTAAATTTCATCTTTATCTCCATATACTCAATAAGTGTTATTAAATGTGGATAACCCAAGTGGGTGATAAAACTTGGTTGTAAAAATTGTATAAGAGAACTATTATATAGGCCTATATTGATGCGCAAAAATATAAGTTTATGAAACAAAGTTTTGTGTCAGTCACATTAAATATGTAAGAGAATTTTAAGGAATTTAATATGATTTATTCCATTAATAAGAGCCACAAATAAAAAATAAAATATTCACTGTAAGTTTCAAAATCTTAGCAAAAATGATTTTCGATACGCTATACCAATCAAGTTATTACATTATATCTAATTTAAATTATTTGAAAAAGACACCTGAACACGGCAATTGAGACCGAGACTTTTGTCTCTGGGCGCCGATGTTCTACTACTGAGCTATCTAGGATTCAACATATGTTTCGGCTCATTCTTAACTCATATTTTATGGCTGAGTCTATATTGGACGTATGGAATCGTCAGCCACATATGAGTGAACAATACCTTGAGAGCGATCGTACTTGAGTCATCTGACACTTGGGAGGACTGTTATGTAGCCAAGAATTCAATTAAAGATTTTAATTTTAACGTGACAATTTAATGAATATCCACGCACATCACAAACTCAGAATTATAACTCAGTAATAAATTATGAGTTAAAAATGACTCTGAACACGAGGCGAATCCCGGTTATCTAAATGGTACAGCATTAACGCACTAAACTTAAGGTCCCAGCTTTGTTTCCTTTGCAGGTATGATTTTTCATCTAATTTAAATTAATTGAACAGTTATCCCTTTAATACGGACAGTGACGTAATTACAATGATTTTCAGCTTGTGTGTTGATATTAATACACAGGTTTTCTCAAAATTATTGAACCAAATCGTATATAACTACATGATAGTAAGCAACTGTCTCACCTTGTAGGTTCCCAACCTCGACATGTTTGTGCTTGATCATGTAGTTCCTGGCAGCTCTAAATAGTTCCTTGATTCGCCTGGAACTTATTAATCCCAGGAGGAAGAAAATCAAAAGTTCAATCATGCTCATATTGACAATATTACGTTTTCATTCAGAAAAATCAGAGTACAAGTTAGTCAACGAAATACACCATTGAAGTTATGGTTTATTTCAGTCATTTCCGGGGAAACGAACGTGCATTATTGAGTCAATTGTAAGAATAATTGTTATAATGTTGTTATAATAAGATTTTATAGCAATCGTCCAGAAAGCACGTAACTCTAAATGAAACAAATATAATTTTTTTTATAGATATAGTAAAATTGTAATATTAAAAATAACATTATATTTTAATTCTATTGTACCTAGTCACCTCTCATCCTCACGTTCTCAGCTTGTTCTCTGTCCACGGCAGTCAGTTTGTTTGGTAGAGCATCTCGGGGTAACTTAATATTATGGTGGGGGTAGAGGACGTCGCCGATTA
>CABFWB010009022.1:0-14933 GCA_902151455.1 Timema bartmani
CTGAAGTGTATTGATTAAAGTCACCTTCTTGTTTTTCTCGGTGACGTTAATGTTGCGGCCACTGGGTTTCAACTCCCTCTCGACGACCTGACCAAACACCTCCTCAGTCACCGCAAATGTGAGGTCCAGCAAGTCCCCCGTGATGTCGTTCTCTTTGATCCACAGCAGACTCTGGTGAAACTCTGCATCCAGAGACTCGAGGTCACTCAGCGACACAGGCCTGCAACCATAACAATCGCAACATTTTAACATTTAAAAAAATTATTTATATCCATTGCTGTTTCCAGCCTATAGCAGTTTTTTTTTATTCAATCCATATATTTTCCACTACTGGTTGGCTTGGATTGTCGTAGCTTCATATTCCTTATAATTTAACTTAAGACTAGGACAGGCACTACATACAGTCCCCGGCATGTTAGTTCATTACTGTGAAAGGGTAAACCTACATTTCATCAATAATAAATTTGTTTGCCATGTCGGGAATCGAACACAGGACCCTTAGCTTAGTAGACAGACATGCTGCCAACTAGGCTAAAGTATCAGACGCAATATATTAATAATTAACAGTGCAAACTTATGCCCCAGAAAAAAATAGAAGATATGATTATGTCAGTGAAATCTGAGATAGAGTTTTTTTCAACTCTTCATGGAACATGGACAAGTTAATGAGCTATTTATCATATCTATATTATTTTCTAATTAATTAAATGATAGAATATTAGGAAAAAGGTAGAGCACAAATAAAAGTATCTATATATCTATATTATAATAAGCATGTGCTAAAACCAGAGTTTACTTCTGATATTTTTATGAATATTATTTGAAATGTATATACTGTAAATATAGTAGTTAAGAATAGCAATAATTGATATGATGTATCACGGCTATTGCCATTTTATTGGTCCCCAAAACAAGGACTGATTGGCCAGTAGGTTTTGCACTTACTGTACAATCTGCTTCTTAAATGAATCACAACTGTGCTTGTTTTTGTAGACTAAAGTGACAATATCTTTATTTTTTGTACTACAGATATTTGAATTCTATTTTTTTTTATTGAATTCAGCATTAAATTATCTTTTTCAATTGAAATGCAAACATCCGCATTTAGTGAAACTTGACATTTCCTATAAGCTTGCAAAGTTGATAAAAACATGGGATTTTTAAAAGTCCACCATCTTGGCCACCACTTTTAGTCAGTATTTTAGCTGTCAATATTTATACTGGCAAAATTTTGTAATTTTCAAAGCCAGATTTTTTTTTCAAAGCAAAGTTAGAGTTTTTGGAGCTACGCACACCCTGCTTGTACTTTTGCATAGTCATTTGTGCAGATTGTTTTAAACATTTCAACAGTATTATTTTAGCCGCGTCAGTGGTATTTAAACCATTCATATATTAACCTTGCAATAGACCGGAGAGCCATTGACTGGGATATCGAGATTCAAATTCCAGTCGGATGTACTCGGGGCATTTTCTCATAAATGGTTTCCCCCTTCCCAAAAAAGCAGGTACATTTCCTTTAAATTTTACCTTCCTCATTCCTACTACATTAGCATAATCAATAAAATAGCATGTGATCTGCTTCTGCTTTTGTGGCCACATGGTCTAAGGCGCCACTCTCGCAGTAGACTAAACTGTCAATTACAGGTAGATCGAGGTTCGAATCTCGGTCGGGTGTACTGATGGTGGTTTTTACAAAATGGTTTTCTGCTCTCCCTTCACACAAATGCGGGTATACTTCCTCCAAATATAGCCTTTGTCCTCCCTAAAACAACTAGCATAATTAGTAAATAAGTATATAGCATGAACGAGGAGAAATATGCAGTGCTAAAAAAGGGTAATATTTTGATTGTAATAAACAAAGAACAGTTTGTTACAGTTGCTTACAGTCGGAGTAGGGCCTTGTAAAAGGGGCGCGTGAAGAAGGCATCCAACAGGTACTGATGAACCAGCGCCAGCCCCAGCACGCGGCCACTGAACCGGAACCTGCATCACAAATCAAATGCATGGTTTCAAGGAGTGTTCAGGGGGGGACAACATTCCGACGACTGAAAGGGTGGAGGTGTGGTCCACAGGCACCCGCTATTGAGCTCCATGCCAAGTTACATCACTCGCATGGATAGCAAACATATCAAAGTGAATAAGTGTCCTAGGAGTTCACAAACTATTGTAAAGCCACGTAACCCTGAAAGATGGGACAAAAGAATGGTATGGGAAAACATATTTCAATTACAAGGGAAATTACGGCATTTAGTCTCAGTTCGATTGTAAAGTTCCTAGTCAGTCAAGTGATGAGGAAATTGTTATGATACGTAGAGATGGGTCGAATTCACAATTTTACCAACTGTACTTTTAATTTTACCTATCAATTCTGAATCTTGGAAAGAATTATGAACATAAAAATAAATAAATATATATATATATATATATATATTAGGTATATAACGTGCACTTTCTGAACCGACTGCTAATGCCCAAGATTGAACCCAGGACCATTAACTCAGTAAACAGACATGCTACCAACTGAGATAAGGTGTTGGACTAAAAGAATTTAAAATAGAAATTGTAACTAAATTAAAATTTATATATATATAATGCATTGATTATAACAATAGATTCAGTCAAGTGTTAAATTAGTGGTATGGGGTCTGGTTGTTAAGTTTTTCTTATAAGTATATAGGGGGCTGAATCACCAATAAGCAGTATTAGAGCTCTAAAACAAATAAACTTTTTTTTTTAATTTCGAATCCTTGAAATTCAGATATTCTTAAGGATTCGAGGGTCTCATTTCTTCTGATAAGTTTTAGAGAAATGTTCATCTACTGAACATATTCATAAACACAAGACAAATGATAAAAAAAACTATATTCAAATATGGAAGGAAGAGAACCAAAAGGAGCTAAGGTCAGTATTTTTACAGAATTAATGTATAAAAAAAATATTTTTCGCCTAAATAACTAAAATATTGCTTCAGTACAAATGTTCAGTTTAGTTTTCTAAAAATAGTTATCTGAATAATTCTTGAGTATCTGTCATGGGCAAAGCAGCATTTACCCAGGACTTTTATTCTCCATTTTTAATAAGTCCTGGGCAAATGTCGCAGTGCTGTTGACAAAAATATTCCATACCAATTTAAATTACTGTGTGTAGAAAATTAAATTTAACGTTTCTACTGAGGCAATCTTTTAATTTTTTTATCCAAAAAGTATTTAGTTATAAAAACTACAAAAATACTGACTATAACACATCAACAGTAGAATTCTTAAAAATTACAATTAGCTGCTTTGGTGGCTGTGTGGTCTAAGGCGTCACTCTAGCAATAGACTAGACTGCCGATGACAGGGAAATCGGGGTTCCAATACTGGTTGGGTGTACTGACAGTGTCTTTTCCTATAAGATTTTTCACTATACCTCCACACAAATGTGGGTACACTTCCTCTAAATTCAAAATCTTCCTCATCCAAACACATTAGTGTAACTAGTACTTAAGAGTGTAATCTGAACAGGTTGTAAGAAATGGTTCTAAAAAATAAAAAAGAGCTCCAAAATAGGGCATCGATACAGCTATCACATTCTAGAAAATAAATAATAACAGTTTTATAAGTATATTAAAATTGTTTAACAAATTTCTAAGCATGTACACCTCATTTACCCTCAAATATAGGAGTCTTACCTTGGCTGACTACACTACGACCATATCTTATTAGTTGTGCCATGGAGGGATCCACCAAGCGTCACATTGTGGTGAAATTTTCTGTATTCCAATTAAAAAAAACTAGTAAAAAGTTTTAAAACATACCAATCTAATCAAACCGTTTCCTTACGAGGTTAATGTTGCGAAACTGTGCATATAGCTTAAAAAAAATAACTCCATACTTAATTCATCTTCACTCACTTTCTCCACACTTCCCTATCCTTGCATACGCCTTTCGCTTCAACAACATCCATACACAGTCATACATGCTCTTTTATTATTAAAACTCGTAATATTTCTCTTTAACAAGCATTTGTCTACAACATTTAGTCACGTCTTACATGGCCTACCACTTCCTTTTGATCCACACACTCTACCTTCATATTTTTGCTTTGAAACTCGATCCCCTCTCATCCTCTCAATTTGCCCAAACCAACGTAAGATACTTCTTTTACACTGACCTATTGGATTCCCTTTAAAGCCACACTCTTTCATCACCCATTCATGACTGACTCTGTTCATACGAGTTTTTCCACATACATTTCTTAGTTATCTCATTCCAACCGCATTCAACTTGCTCTTGTGTTTCTCCTGACAGACGCACGCTTCACTTTTATAGAATTCATTCTTTGCCTCTTTCGATACTTCAATCTTTGCAAAAGTCCCCATATATCGAACTACTCTCCGCACCACCTGTCTGTTGATTTCACCATCTATCCTTCCATTTTTACAGAACATTCTGCCTAGATACACAAAATCATTCACATGTTCTAACAGTTTACCATTTATACTAAGCTGTCAATCATTTCCTGATCCGCCCTTATCAAAAACTATCATTTTAGTTTTGGAGACATTTGTACAAAGATCCATTCTGCCTGTCAACACATTCAAACAATTCAATGTATTCTGCAAGTCACTTTCATTCTCAGCCATTAATACGGCACTATCTGCAAGTAGCAGCACTCTCACATTCTCCATTGTACATTTGTACACCAAATGTTTGAGAGTGAATATATGTGTGCTTAAACCTTTTTCTAAACAGAGACCCACTAACTCATTACCATTCTCGTTCACCCTGTCATCCCCATACCTTCCTAACACTCTCTCTTAATTCTCTCTTTGGGTACCCACCCATCCATTCGTATTTCCTAATCACCCTGTGTCAGATGAGACTGGGCCTCAATGAGACTTTTAGTTCAAGCGCAATTGTGTACGTAATAAGGAGATTAATTGGCCGTGAACACAAACTCTAAAGCAGTTACTAACCACCTGTATCAGTACTTTCTTGCAACGCCTTGGAGAGAGGGAGAGAGTATTGTGATATTTAAAACTCGAGTCAGATATTATGATGGATGTCAAAGTTTCATGACCCCCTGAACAAAAAAAAAAGTGGTTTTCGCAATGCCACCGGCTGTCTGTGCGTCTTTATCTTGGCCTAGAGCCAACACCATTTTACTGGTTGGGCTAAAACTTGGTATCTAGAGTTTTCATAAAGTTCCCCTGGAGGGAGATGTTTGGAGTTAGGTATCTAAAGGTAGTTAAAAGAGCGAGAGAATCTGTGCGGTGCACCATACCATTTTTTTCATTATATTGTATTCAAATGTGAATACATTTTGTATTTTTATATAAGAACAAATAAACTCACCACTCTTGATGGTTGTCAACAAAGGCAGACATGGGCGAAACCTGCACAGTATAGGTGTCATTGGCCGAGTACTCGAATAAGCCATAGTAAGGGTTGAAGAGTTCTCGGGACAGTAGGAAGAAGAACTCTCGGGACGGGCCGCCGTAGTCAAGACCTTCCTCGCGGTCGAACGTCACGTACAACTTGCTCTTCTGGAGATCCTTCTTGGACGCAGCCATTATCTTGTTGAAGGCATCCTCGAGGAGATGCTCGCGGCGGATGTGTAACCTAAAACAACACATTTATTAGTGTGTTGTTTCGGTTCTTACTCAAGTAATTTGAAATAGAATGTTGATCAGTCTATTTCCAAGAAAAATAAAAAAAAATTAGGGGTGTGCGAAGCTCCAAAACTTTTGACTCGACATCGAAACAAATATCTGCTTCATCTTAGCTTAAAAAATAATAAAAAGTGGCTTGAACAGTTATGAAATACTCTGAACCAATGTTCAATTACTGCCATTCTGAGATGTTTGTTTCTGAAGTTATTGATTTGAATGTTGTGATAACCTGATTTATAGATTAGAGTGAAATAGTGCTTAACACTTTAGTGATAATTATTTTTAAAACATGATTTTAGTGTATAAAGTTATAAGTAACTACTATATATTATTTTTTAAAGCCCATCACCTAACAAAATATATTAAAACTTCTATTTGGCTTCGAGGATATTTCATATATTCGATTCGAAAAAAAAAAAANTGGGCACACCTAAAGCAAATAGTTATTATTGTTAGGTGTTTCATCTTTCGACAGGTTTGTTGTCTTGTCCAAACCGAGCTCTATCAGAAGCTTTATTTTTTATATCCTGAAACTGCATCTTAATTTCTTGATTGAGGTCATCCGCCAGTTGCGTTCTTTGCCTTCCTGGTCCCCTTAGCCCTTCTATAATGCGTTATATTATATTGCTCAAAGAGCCATTTCTTCGTAGAATAACCTGCATAATGGTTCTCTTTTCATTTATTCTTCATTAGAACTTCTTCATTAGTCACCCAATCTGTCCACTTTATCCTCTCTACTTTCCTCCAAGACCACATCTAAAATCTTTACCAAATCTCTCCTTTTTTTTTAACTAGGGTCCGTGTTTCAGCTTCATACAAAGCGATGTTCCATATGTACCACTTAACCAGTTTATTCCTCCTAGCCCGGTCTAGTTTGCCACTCTGTAGCAACCTCTTCTAGTTGAAAGAAGCCTTGTACGTTGCTATTTTTTACTTTATCTACTGTCATAATTAAACTTCTTAAATAATTGAAATGTGCCACATTATTCAACTGTTTGTTCATTATGTTTTAAAGATTGAAGTATTTTTAATTTTGTGTGGCTACCAACTAGAAAGATGTTTTGTTTTCTAGAAGGAATTCACCATTTCCACAAACTTTTTATTGGTTAGTATGGAGGGATGGAATTTTGTTCATCAAATCGACCAGTGTGAAGTTGTGCACGATAGCAAGATAGTTTGGTCTTGACGAGTAAATTACTGTATATGTGACCCAATATTTGCCAACAGTGGATAGCACATGTGATCAAATCAGCATACTCTGATCTTCAGCTCTTTCTTTTATGAAAAGGGCTCCTAAATAAAGCTTGCCCCAAATTCACAAATATTCCAGTCCAGTTTTTGTTTTTGTTGCTAAATTTGATTGTTGATAAATGTTTGCTGTGTTTTTTCGGCTAGCTCTTCCAGTTTTATAGATGCGTAACAACTATGCGACAAATTTTCATTTTTATTTATTTGAGGTATTTAATGTGCACTTTGGACCTATCGATTATATCAGTACATTTTTATTATTATTATTTAGCACCGCGTTTTACTACCCGTTCGGGTTATACGCTTAAGTACTAATTACGCTAATGGATTAGGAATCGATCTCCCCATCCTCGGCAGTCGGGCTCAACACGACTAGCGTGTTAGCCAACTACGCCACCGAGGCGGGTATATAAGTACATGATTTATAAACTAACTTTGAATATAGAACATACAAAACACCCAGCCTCCGGCCGTTAATTCATCACTAAAGAGGAAACCTACATTTCACCCAGGCCGGGAATTTAACCCAGAACTCTTAGCTCAGTAGAAAGACATGCTACCGACAGAGCTAATGAGTCGAATATGTGACAAATGAAAGTATGTGAAATGTCTTATTAAAGCACTATTGATCATGAACCAAGCAAGAATTACATATAATATGTCATATTTTCCAAGGAAAAAGAAGATTTACCGCACCGAAATAAACACTTTTATCACTTACTTGAGTTTACCCGGTCCCTGGCCGTAGCCCTTGGATTCAAGTTTACGGTAGAAGTTACGCAGCTTGGCCTCAAAGTCCCTCCTGTAGGGCGCCGGAGCGCGAGCATTGGCCCGGGAGAGTCCTGGAGAAGCCTGTGGAGACAGTTGCGGGGATCCCCGGGGAGAGCGAGAAGCCGGAGGGACAGCCGGGATGTAGCTCATAATCTCCTGCTCAAACAGGCTGCGAATAAAAGACAAGACAATTGTTCAGTAAAACATCGGAATGCGAGCGAGCAAGTAAGAGGGTCACTAGCTGTCCGACACCTTAGTTCAGTTGGTAAAGCTAATTGCTCACTGTTTTAAGGGTCTATGGTTCAATTTACCGCAAAAATAGTTCCGCTCCTTCACCAAAAGTTTAAATTAACAGTTTTAGCTCTGGCTGCTGTTGTCGGTGTTGAAATAAATTAAAATGTTAAGCTGATAGCCGGCACAATCAAACTAATGTGTACAAACAAATAATTTATGATTGTAGAGGAAATTTTAAATAAAGCTGAATTTTTTTTTCTTCAACTATTGTGGTAATTTTAGTTGGGTTTTTTTCCAAACAATTTGTACCTGTACAATATACATTCCAATTTCCATAAAAGGACCTCTGAAAAAATACAAACGTTGTTATTTGTGGCCAAAATTTACAACATTTTAGTATATTATTAGTGTTATAGGCTTTGATATTATTTATAAAAAGTGAACTGAGTATCATACGTAAAACTAGATATAGGCTTATTTACTTTTTATGACTGTCAGATGAGATTCTTCACATGATGATTAGATTGTACACATACAAGTTCTTATCCCATTCATACATATCAACATAAAATTTGGTTGGATACATGGTTTTTCTGAAAGCTAACGTAACAAAAAGCTACAATTAATTTAAATCAATTTCAAAAGAAGCAAACACATGTCTTTTTTTTTTAATGGCTTCTGTCCAAAATGCCCTTAAAATTGATATGTGAGCCAAATATAAGTTATAACACACGATATAATCACAGTGTCACCAATAATTGTGAAAATTCATGTTTTTAAAATAATAGTCTAGTCCCAATGTTGGCACAGTTGGCATGGATGAGTATTTTTAACATTTAATTGATAAACTAGCATTTTAAAAGGTTGTAGAGTCCAATTTTCATAGAAAGAGCCTCCTTATCTTTAGAAAAGTGACTAGCTCTACTTTCACGTTTTCATCTGGTCATATGATCTGCAGCTGTCACTTTAAATATATACCACCAATACTTATTTTATAACACTAATAATAATATGGTAAAATGTTGTCAATGTTGACTGTAAAATAAGTGTTTGTATTTTCTAAAAGTTCCTTCCTATCAAAATTGGATTGTAAATAGTTTAAAATCAAAAGAAGAATCGTCACGAATGGCAAGCTTATTGTTATCGGCAATCAATCACCTTTACCTCCTTTAATAATATGCTAAACTTGAATAGTACAAACACATCCGTGAAGACCTCCGTGGTCTTGGGGTAAAGTGCTCGCCTCCGGACATGATGTTCATGGGTTCAAACCCATTAGGGGTCGCCGGAGGTGTCGCATATGTACTAATTACGATAATGAGTTAGGGACGAGGAAGGTTATATTAAAGTAAGTGTAGCCGCATTTGTGTGGAAGGAGAGGAGAAAACCATTATAGGAAAGACCATCCTCAGTACATTCAAATGGGATGTGAACCCCGATCTTCCAGTCATCGGCAGCCCAGTCTATTGCGAGAATGACACCTCAAATTGATAGGCTCTTTCACGCTCGCTCATAGAATAGGATTTGTAAGGCAATGGGGAACCACCACACCTTCTAAACTCCTGTAATACTTGGTATTTATACCAGAGAGTGCAGGTAGCACTAACCAGCCTAAGGGAAAAGTGCATGGCCCAGCGCCGGATGATTAAAATCACATCAGGCCAACCTTCGGGTCGTTGCCAGAAGAAGAAGAAAACAAAAAAGCCCACTTCAGTGCCAGAATGGTGTAAACTTTTAAGACCTCACGCTCTTGTTAGGCTGGCTCGCTGATGACGCAGAGATTGGGGTTCGAATTCTATCCGGGTCTACTAAAGGTGGGCTTTCCTAAACGGTTTATTACTTTCCTTCCACGCAAATGCGGGTAAATTTCACCTAAACAGCTTCTTTCCTCGCCCCTACCCTTTATAGTAACTATCATATATCTGTACAACCTGAACAGGTAGTAAGACGCGGTGCTATAATAGAGATAACAACCCCAAACACTAGATTCTCTCGAGCAGCAGAGCGGTCAAGGATGATGAATGAGTTATCAGCTCCATGACGTGTATGTGTGTCGGGGTAGGGGAGCGGGGGGGTGCGGGGTGTAATCCGAGCAGGTGTACCCACAAGGTGATAGGGGACTCACACAGAGGTACCGCTGACACAACAAACAGCACATGATACGAGTGTTTCTGCGACACTTCCTTGGAACCCTTCACGATGCACCGCCTCGCACTTCCAGGTATTAATAAGGTGTAAGTCATGTCACTCACAAATGGAGGGTGGGAGTAGAGATTATCTCCAGGTATCAATCAGGTGTAAGTCATGTCACTCACAAATGGAGGGTGGAGGTAGAGATTATCTCCAGCATTTGGATAAATAACATCAAACCCTAACGTTACAATAGTCAAAGTGTCTCGTTGAATTGCCGAGTAATCAATCATCTGATAAAAAAAATCGTTTAAAGTTCAAAATTTATTTTTAGGTGCCTTTATAGTGTCAATAATATAAGAATGTTTTAACCTAATATCACACAATTATAATCTTGCCTTTTTGGATAATTGCAGATTGCAAATAACTTTAACAAACGCTCTGCACCATGTAGGGTAACACAAAAGAATAAAAAAATCAATGAACAACACTAATAAAATTAACTATTAGTTACTATCAACCCGCGTCTGTGGCCACACGGTCTAAGGCGTCACTCTCGCAATAGACTAGACTGCCGATGACGGGTAGATTGTGGTTCGATCTCTGTTGTGTGTACTGAGGGTGGTTTTTTCCTTAAAGGGTTTCCCACTATCCACGCAAATGCGGGTACACGTCCTCTAAATCCAACCTTACTCATCCCCGAACCATTAGCTTGACTTAAGTGTATAACCCTAATAAGTAGCAAGACGCGGTGCTAAAATAATAAATAACAATTATTAATTACCATTGAATTTCTTTTTTCTGAAACCCTTAGATTTATCAATAAAAACTTGCATAGTTTCGGATAATTTTTGTATAGTAATAATATTTAAATGTTGGGGCAAACTCACAATGTAAATTATTAAGACCAGTCATTTTTGACACACTGTAAGGTTGTTGCATTAATACAAACCGTTATACTCGGTCTGACGATTTCATTTTTTAAATTTGATATCTCTTTCAGACTATTTCGTCAAGTTTAAGTTAGCAAATGTATAACTTTTATTGGAGATTTGAATTTAGAACTCTGTAATATTTAACTGTCTAAAAGTAATAGATATTTAGTCTGTAGTGAAATAAATACTTTAAATTAGTTGAATAAAATAACGGATCACTTTCCAGCAATTAAGCAGAAAAAAAATAATTCATGAATGGTATGGGAATTAAATCATAATTAATGGACGCCACATTTAGTATAAATATATATAATAGTTGACATCGAACACAGTAAAGCACACATTTTTTTATCACAGCTAGATAAACACTTATTTTTAAATATTTTTATTAATAGGTGTTGTAAACCATTTTTGGGAAAAACAGCTTCTCTTCACATTTAAGAAGTCGCTCAAGTTAAGGATTCACTTCACAAAACTGAAACGTAAAGCCACATACGACGTAAACACACCCCTTTTCTCAAGATGCACAGTCACTTTAAATAAAAATGTAAAAAAACTTGGTTGGTGAAGACTACTTACAGGGTAAAAAGATTACTAAGAGCTTTGCTAATCAGCCCCATGCCTGCCTAGTACCTCCTCCCCTGCCGTAGTTGATACGTCTCTTTAAATAAAAAGTATAAAAAAAAACACTTCACAGCTACGCCTGTTCCTGTGCGTGGGGTTGGTTGGTCGACCGCATACTATTATTGTCACCACGCCGACTGAACAGCCAGCTAGTCGAGGTTTGAATAACGCGCCTAGCACCGTGCGCATGCGCCGAACAGACGAGAGGGGAAGTGACAATCGGAAGAACAGGAGGGGAGGAAAAAAGAAAGTGGCAGGTAAAGGAAGAAGACATGACACCTAAGACCTAACAAGATTAGGTTTTTTTTATGGAAAGAACAAGGAAAGGGGAGGTTCGAGGGGAAATAGTTTTACAAACGTTTAAACTACTTTACTTAAGGTTGGGTGCTAGTGAGCGCGAATTTAGTGCGCTAATTTTGCAGTTTTTATAGCATAAACATTTTTTGAACAAAATAAATAAAAAAATTCTTCTATAGAAACATAGAGTTTAGCTTTCTGCACGTGCTAATATCAACAGTTTTAGAATATATGTCATGAGCATGGTGGCATTTGGTGACAAACTTTTTAAATTAAGAGAAAAAGTTGTCATTAAATTCCAGGACACATCTGACAGATATTCAAGGACTGTTGAGATTAGCATGTGCAGAAAACTAAACTATATGTTTCTATAGAAGAAATATTTGATTTATTTTGGCCGAAAAATGTTTATGCTGTAAAAACTTCAAAAATACTTTCCTAAACTCACGCTCAATAGCACCCCATCTTAAGAAACGAGCATAGGTCGTCCAAATAAATTAACATTCCATCCAGCAATAGATCGTAATTTACCAGGAACTTAGAGCAGACATTTCTGGGAAACCTCAAAAATTAAAATAGTTTTATATAATTATGCACATGACTCAAGTGTACATAATTAAGATAGTAAACGTAATGTATTGAGTTTTTAAACTTTTTTGTTTGTCTGTCAATCATTAAATTGTCGAGTACATATTTTAGAATATACCTTGTTTTTCTTACGAATAGGCATTTGGAGCAACTTTTAGAAAACACAAAAAAACAACGTTATTTTTGCACCCAACACTGATAACATTTTACTATAATTACTATTGTTATTTTAAAGGTATTGATCATATATATCATACGACTCAACGTATGAACAAGTGAAAGTAGATTTGGTTTAACTTTTTATAGCTGTCATATATATGTCAATACGTAGGAAAATCTGGGTAAAGCTGAAATAACCCAATGAATGTTATTTTACATTTCTTCTGACGAGTCGAGGAAAAGGGTGCGGGGAAGGGGAGTCTCTCGCGGACTAAACGTCCAGTTCAGTTTGCCGGTAACGTGAAGGTTCGGATCCTGGCCGGGTGTAGTACCCTCTCCCCCAACCCAAATAGTTTTTATCCCTGCTAATGTGCGTCGCGGTGCGAGAGATTTTTTTTTTATTATCAAAAATTACATTTTAACCTTTTCTTGATCCTTCGGAGAGAGAAGCAAGAAGTATTGTGATCGTATGAAAATCTAATTAAAGATTTTCATAAATGTCGACGTTTCATGACCCCCTGAAACCTAAAAGTTGTTTTCGCGATGTTGTCTATCTGTACCTCGGGCTAGAACCGAAACTATTTTACCAATTTGGCTTAAACTTGGTATCTGGGGTTTTCTTAGATTTAAAAGAGGCAGTCAGTGGAAGGATTATTATTATTATTTTTCGAAATGGGTCGAACGATTTTGATTAAAATTCGTATATAGTCATTTTTCAACATTACAAACAAAATAGCGAAACTTATTTTCCCAAGAAAATTACGTAAGAAGGTACTTTAAATAAGCTGTTATCTTTATCATATATCTGTACTCATTTGAGATACGAAATAGCCTATAAGTGAAAAGTTATAGGACTATTAGAAATTAAAAAAACTTTAATTATAAATATATTTTTATAAAACCGATAGTTTCCGAACTAAAAGCATATATATTTTTAAAATGGAGGTTTGGGAAATCGAAAGTTGATTGTGGAGAGAGATGTTTCTATAACGGTGTATTTTAGCTAATTTATGCTCATTGGTAGAATGTGATGAGCTTTTTGTCCGTTATGTTTCTGCAACAACGTATATTATTACGTTTCATGTAAATGTCCCAATTTGTATTAGGTAAAGGAGCGACAAAGTACTGTACCCCCTTATATTTTTATTTGCACGTCCCGAGTTGGAATATTCAACTAATCCGCTCCGGTCGCCGCGTGGTCTAACGCGCTACTCTAGTGCTGGACTAGACTGCCAATGACGGAGAGATCGAGGTTTGAGTCTCGGTAGGATGTACTGATAGTTTCCCCCGCTCCCTCCACGCAAATGCGGGTACAATTCCTATAAATGTAACCTTCCTAATCCCTAAACCACTAGCGTAATTCGAACGTAAGCGTATAAAACCGAACGGGTAGTAAGATACTGTGCTAAAAAAAGCTATAGATGACTGTGGATGTTCATTATTTGTACTAAAACATTGGACAATCACATTTGAAAACGGTCACTGGGCCAAGATTTAAAACACCCCCCCCCTATAAGTAACTAATTGACGGGATCGATATATGAAGGGAGGGTAGAATCAAAAGTCACAACAATGAAAACAATAAAAATACAGAAAATTCCACAACAAAGCATGTGGAATATAACAAATACAAGACGAGATCCAAGAGAGACCAATGAAACAGATGTTCTCACGCGAAACCAGACAGGTATGAGAGACGTCTTGTGACTAAGAAAGAAAGGGAGAGAGAGAGAGAACAAGATGAAGACGAGGGAGAACTAGTTGTAAAAGCAGCTGGTCTCTGCAAACTGGATCACTTCTCAAAACGCAAAACAATCCCGCCAGTGAGAGGCCGGGGGTTGTTACCGCCATACAAAGAGGGGTGTGTGCGTCGCGTGAGAGACTGCTGTAGATATAGAAATAACCTACAGCGGAGCTCACACGAGAAGTGCTTCCATCCCGTCACATGTGTTCAAAGACAAAGAGTTTACGCAACTTTTTTTTTTAAACAGTTGCAGATAATTACCCTCATTTTAGTACTTAAGGGTATCGCAAACAAACCTATATTAAAATTTGAATTATTATTTTTTGTTGTAATTTTTACAAGATTAGAAAGGAATGTGTCTGTCTTTGTTCAGCCGAATCTCGAATCTATAAGTTGAAGGTGACCTGGTGGTCTAGGGGTAAGGTGTCAGACTTCCGTGCTGGGGGTCCGGGGTTCAATCCTCGGTCCCAGCACGGATTTATCTGATTACCAAACCCTTCCTTCACCTCTGACAAGATGTGTATTAATCACAACTTGTGAATGTGAGGAA
>CABFWB010009024.1:0-14928 GCA_902151455.1 Timema bartmani
TGACCGTAACATGCATGCAAGACGTGCACTAGTCCATCTAAGGGTGGTTGTCCAACTTTCATCCCATTGCTCTAGCTAGTGTAGTTCTTATTTGTGACGTCATAGATTTCGGAGGGGTGAGAAGGGGAAGACCTACGAATGTCAGATACAAGTGCAAGCAGCCGAGCTAAGACTTCTCTTGCCCAAAAGGTGACGAATAGAACCTAAGTCACTACCGTTCTCTTCCACTTTCAAAACATCCTGATGGATGGTAAGGCACGAAAGGAGAAATTAATTTTGTCAAGGTACTGACCCCGTGCCTACACATCTTTAAGCCCGGTACACATGACACAACTTCTTGTACATAAAGTTGTACAAGAAGTTGCAGCCTAAAGATGGCGTCGTGTGAACACCAACATTTGTACAAGATCTGCTTTGCACAACTTATTGTAGAGGATTTCAGGAAATAGAACGCGACCTATATCAGCTGTTTTTCTTTTACAACTTTTGAGTTGTAAGCACGAAAACTTCGTCTGCTAGACTGTTAATTTTTTTAAAAAGAGCAATTGTAAAAAAAACCCAGCTAAATGCTTGAAAACAAACAAATAATTATCATTGAAGGAGGTTAAACCCCAAATATAAAGGTTTTCAACTGTTTAAAAAAAATTGAAATAAAACAATTATTTTCATAATATTTAGGAATGATTAAGAAATTATTTACATTAAATACCGATATTTTCCAAATCATTCAATCATTATTTTTCCATAAAAATAGCACAAACGCCATGTTTTTTCTCAAATATTGTATGCAATCACAGATGCCGTGGGAACAGTCACTGGCTAAAATCTGTATGCAATCCATGTGACCAAGATATTGTACAATTTCTTGTACAACTTTTTGTACAAGAAGTTGTGTCATGTGTACCGGTCTTTAGAGTTTTGTGGAGTTTATTGTAGCAGGTGTTTTTGTTTTGATGTGTGTATCAGTGAAAGCTAACAAACGAAAGGTTATATATGTCTATAATAAATAATAACACAATAATGTGAATTACAGAACAGAAGGACGCCCAAAGCCACAATTATCATAAAAAAAAACCTCCAAATAGCTTCTTGAAGCATCGGAAATTTAAAAAAAAATCTGGGACCTCTCCTTTTAAGCTTGCCTAAGAATTTTGGTCACCGTATTTTGGTATTACCGTATTGGCTCGAATATAGTACAGCTTCAAATATAATAAGACTCTAAATTTGTGAGGTGTCCAACATGAAACATAAATGGTCTCAAATATCATATATGACCTGATATGATGACAGTAAAAAGGTAAAATTTAACAACTTTAACACCCTTTTTTAAAAGTAAAAGTTTAGTGTGAAATTTTATAAACCAAGACTGAAAAACAGGGTGCGACCATTATGTGGTGAAATATAGTATCTCTACTTTAATTAAATGCAATATTAATCAAACAATGGGGGGGTTTTAGGCCTCCAGGAGCCTTCCTCTTGTTTACACAATAGTAGGTAGCAACTTTTCAAATATACTAATTTATAAATTAGAAAGATATTTTAATTAATATACTAGGCCCATATAGTTTTTTACAATCAAAACTTTAAATCGACCTAAAGAAAAAAAATCTTCTACTTACCTGATACATGTTGATAAATCTGTCAATGTCATAGCCACACGTTACATTGTTGTTTATTACTCGAGACATTCTTTCTAACCAATCAGAATGTACAGCCATACTCTGAAAGGTGATCTTTTGGGGCAAAATTAATCCATCTTCTTTCAGACATTTCCTATGAATAATAAGTATCTACTTGAGGATGAGATGTAGTTACTAAACAAATATGTCAACTGATTAGACAGGGAAGTGCTACTTTTATTGTCTGAAGAGGTTTTACTAGGGGTTGAGCGAGCCTAAATCAGTAAACATCTGATATGGTCGCATCTCTTTCTGTGGTCTACTGTTCCCCCGTGGATGCCTCTACCTGCTCACTCATATTGAACCAATAAACAGCGCCTTCGTCAAGCACCTGTCCACAATCCTGGCATGAGAACAAGTGCCCGGATGTCTCCGGCCCCATCTTTGATTTTCCACCACACTCTTTCCCAGTCAGAACAATCTGAGGGCAGCTCTGTGGTCAATCCAAAGGCCCAAAGTGCAAAGGACTGTGTTTCTCACGCCTGGATACATTGACTACGCAGGACTAGGCCTATATGTGGTTCCATGAGGTTCAGTTTAGTTTACCGGTACCATTACAGGTTTCTGGCTTACAATCAACATAGTAGAGACTACAAAACATGTTTAGATGACTAATATTAAGTTTAGAGCTTTACAATGTTTTAAGAGTTCATTAAAATGTTGGTTTAAACATTGCAAATAGTGTTTTTAATCAATACAAGTAAAGATTGGCCCCTTTAAACTGTACTTGGTTTTTGTATAGTAATTAGTCTAAGCATTACTTTTGATTGACTTTGACTCGAGTGGCTGAGGTTTGATCCTGGCTAGATGCTCTATTTTATTACCCGCTTCCCTCTCCCTCCACAACCATACATACGCTCACATAAAAACACACTCACCGTAATTTACCAATCTTTTTATCAGATCAATGCTCTAGTATTTTCTCATCCTCATCCTGCTTGATTAAAAATAAAATTGTTAACATTCAGCAAATTAGGGAGCAATCATTACATTTTTGTAACTATTATACTAAACAATTTTACATGCATAATTGATAGCTTTAGGTACATCTGTTCAGAAATCTAGAATAAAATTGCAAAAGGGTTGGAATGGGGGAAACAACCCCCAAACTCCAAAAGGTCAAGAACATTTATGAATATTGAAAATAAAACGAACTATATCCTAATGGCTTGTAAATGTATAATAAGACAGTGTAGAAACACTGTACAGTGATGTAAAGTAAGTGATAGTGAAGGAAGTCAACTTGAAAGAATAGTTAGGAACAAACACACTTCTCTTAGTTTCGAGTTTAAGAAGAAGACCAAGGGACAGGTGGTGGAAGGAGTGCAGAGAAGTGAGGAGGAGAGAACTGGGTCATGGTGGAGGAGAGGTGGTAGCAAGAAGGATATGTTGGAGGGGCTAACATTCCAAACAGACCCGGCCAGTGGCTGGAAACAGTTCATGATGATGATAACAACAATCTTAACAATTAAAGCCATGTACAAACTAAATCATTTGCCATAACATAACAACGCCTTGAGCTGAGCACCATAACATACTAAATAGTGTTTGCATTGGGGCTCAAGGGCTGCCAGTGTGTACGGTACTTGTAAAAGCGCTCCGAGCAGTGGTCTCAATTTTGTATTTTGCTTTGATATCTTTCTTCCTATCAAGGAACTTAAAAATTCAAAATTCATTGTTGAAATTCACATAAAGTGTTTAGAATGGCCGTTAACATGTTGTAACCATAAATCTAAGGCCACTAAGTCTGATCAACGCTGCTGTTCCCTCGTCTCAAAAATCCGGGTTAGCCAATAGCGTCGCCTTCTTATCTTCATCTTTAACACTAAGTGGATGTATGTATATATATGCTGCTGTTGCTACCTCCAAATCTATAACAGATCATGTGCAGACGCAACCACTTCTTACACAACCAACTGTAGACCGAGAGCCGAGTGATCTACCTTCTCACTTCTGGCTCACCGGTTTTGTTATGGAAGTGTATTACAGCTTGGAGCTCAGCTCGAGGCCAGAAAGAATTATCAACGGGAGGTCGAACCATACAGATCACCAAACCAAGCAATTGTCTGCTCGAGGCGCTTTTATGTTACCTATGGTAAAATGTTCTATAGTCTGTACATAGCTTAAATGCCCAGTAAAAATTCAGAACAGAACCATGGAAATAGATTTACACTTACTTTATTAGAGGCAACATGGCGACTGCAGACCCACTTATCTCACCTGTCAAGTCGAACATATGAGCTACCACTAAGTCAAACTTGAAGGTAGAACAAGACAAGTTCTCCTGCCCATCCTCTAACTTTATGAATTGTATTCTCTCTGCTGATACCCCATTCACATCCAAAACACTTAGCACCACCTCCTTAATCTCACTTGAAATGCACCACAGTCTCGCCTTTTCAATTCCCTTCATGAGTTGGAGGCCGAGTACTGGGAAGGGAGATAAGTCTAGAATGTCAAACTGTGTTACAAACTTTCCCTTGCTTTGTAGGACATGTACTGCTACTTGGCTTAATGTGTCCATCCATGATTTATCATTTAAAAACCTTAAGACTTTCTGTGGGACAAAATACGCTTTCATATGTAGAGGGCACAACATTTTTGAGAACTTATGAGATAATCTTGATATGGGGACGATATCATCAGTTTCTTTTTTATCCAAAGTCTCATTTGTAACATCCCCTGATCCTAGAATATTGTGTTTGTTATTTTCGATGTTCAAATAGTTACAATTACACTTGCATGTTTCTCCTATGAAATTGTTTGCACTACCGTGGAGTTCCCTAACCAAGTTTGTGTCTGTCGTTTGCTCTTTAAAACTAACACTGCATTTGTCATAGTTGCTTTTAAAACCACCTTCCCATGCATCAATACTAGTATTTTGTTTACTGTTGTCAGATTTGGTAACACTGAACATTTTATGTTTATCTTGGTTGGAAACATTTAATGTTCTTACTTTACCTGTAAGCAAATTATAAGAAACATTATTCATCTTTTCATTTTCAATATTGCTGCTCCCACTTTTTGGTTCAATAGTCATACTATTGTTAAAAACGATGCCATTGTCCCTCCCTTCATTTGTCATTTTAGGTTGGTTATCATGTTCTCTGCAACACTGAGCACTAACAGACAGTTTCCTCCCGTGATAACCAACTTGGAGCTCCAGATATTGACCAGCCCTCACATATTGAACACACACAAATGGGAACACAGCCTGGTCCCAACATTCAGCCTTGTGTTCGTCAATGGGGCATGTGCTCAGTTCCTCTTGAGCGTCAAGTTGCAGGGTGAACCAAGCCAATACCACATGGACCTCTCCTGATTCCAAAACTTCACACACTTTGGCGTTGTTTCTCTTTCCGGACAATATTTGCTGTAGTTGTTCTGGGTCGTTGAAGTCAACAAGTAGAGCAGGCACAGGCTCAGTTAAGAATCTGTAATATACACTACAGTACATTATGAATGAATATTATATACAAAATATTCATTTTGTATTTCATACTTAAGTTAAGTTTCGAAAATAATAAAAGTTTGCCACAAATATTTTAGCCATACAATTTATTGATGGTAAAACTTATACATAAACCCTATGGATCAACTCTCAGAAATCCATGAATTTATCCATAAGAAGTTTAGTGTTTGGTACATTGGTAGCTACTAAACTAATATTTCATTGATAAATGTTTGTTTGTTGGTACCTGTTCAGGCTATTTATATATTTACCTTTGTGGGTTAAGGAAGAAGAAAGTAGAAGTTAAAGGAAATAAGAAAAAAAGCACCTCAGTGTACCTAACCAAGATTTGAACCACTATCCATTCATACTGTAAACCAGATAAAATTAGACTGACACTTTTTGGTGCATGCTTACTGGTGCAGGTCAGATTGTGCTGTGGACTAGGAGTTGGAGTCGTGGAGTAAGAAGCAATTTTTGGTGGAGTCAGGGTCAGCTAAAATGTGCTGACGCCAACTCTGGCTTCAAAATAAAAATTTAGAATGTTATAACAATATAGATTAACTATTTAATTTTGATTTTATACTTTTTTTATTCTTTAGGACTAATATTTGTAATTTGCATTTACAAATTTATTTAAATATACATCCCCTATGTCAAGGAAGCTTTGTGAGAAGTAATCTGTATTGGAGCATTTTACCGTTGTAAATTTGTTATTACTAATTAGTATACCTTAGCCATTTATGGAGGAGTTGGAACTGGCAAGTAGAAAAATAGAGGAGTCCGAGTGGAATTCCACAGCCCTAATTAGTACATTAGTAATCATAATATGATTTAACCCTAATACTTACACACCACTAGCCAATTTTAGAGTTTCATAGGGATGTTTTATTGGAAAGTAAAAATAGTATAATGTGGTCAGATTATGTACTTTAGTCCAGAGAATTTACCTATACAATTTATGTCTATCAGAGCTGTGTTTTACGCAAATCAAACCAGAGCAAGCTTGATATAATCTAGCATAAATAAACTAATACCTGAACCCTCCTGGTAGAGAGTTCATGTCTTCACAGTCGTATTGCTCCTCTCCTGCACTGTAAAGATGAATTCCTCTCCAATCCAGCCCAGTGCTATCCTCCTCAAGTTGATATCTAGCTGCTAGATGAGGACACTCTACGGCACACACCCACAAGGTCGCCCCAGCGGGAATTACTCGCCCTCCTGGGACCAGGAGAGAGTCCCACGCATGAGACACTGTCTGTAAGATGTGTTCCCCAAATAAGCCTGCGTCTAGAGTCTCTGTCACTATGAGAGATAGCCTGTAGGAGCAGAGAGAGCATGTGACCAGAGTCAAATGTAAGGTTCAGTCTTACTACTAGTTTAGATTATATATCCCCTATATTGACACTATTGGGTAGGGAAGGGTGGGAAATTATCTAGTAGAAAGTACCCTCAACACACCATGACCTTCACGTGAACAATTTATTATATTGCAAGAGTAACACTAAAGAGACAGACCGACCCTCGGTCCAAGTGACGTATAAAATAAATTAGCATTGAGTGGTTTATTCTTAGCAGTCAGATGGCTGGATATTTAATAACAAATGCAGTAATAGATTAAGTTTATTTGTAAGTAGTGTGTTGATAAAGCTATGAGTATATAAAGTGCAATTTAAACACCCCAAATTAAAAAAACAAATTCTATTCGTAGTCTGAAAGTGTCATAACTCAAATTAAATAAGTAAAAATATGTTAAACTAGCAATTTTTTTTTCTTCAAAACATAACATTTTAAGTTGTGTTTTAAGACAGGCGAATTGATTTTTTCTCCAAAAGACTTAATATTCCTTCAAATAAACTTCTAATTCAAAGGTAAATTTAATTCTTATTAAATTATTTTTTTTACTACCCATTCGAGTTAAACGCTTTAATTAAAATTGAGTCCGATGTTTTTATGCAGACATTATACAAGTCACATACTAATAACATAAGAGGATTCAAAGGGGTTGTATTTTAAGGAAATATGCAAACTATCTCATGAAATAATATCACCAATGTAACTTGTCCACAAGTCTGTGGTTGTCTCTGAGGGCCTGGGCGTATTGGTTGAAGTTAAAATGAGATGAGCACCTTGAAGGTAGATCTTGCGGCACTTTCAAATCATAAGAAAGCTTGTTGATAAGTTTCACTTTATCTGCAGCATTGTTTGCCTCTAGTACTTTTGCTGCCAACTGTACCATGGAGTGTGACCCATCGCAAGCAAACACTTCAATTGCTCCAGCCTCTGTCGCAAATAAGCTGTCAACAGTTTAAGTTTTCATTAATGATGATTATCAATACATGTAAATCAACCAAGCTATGGTACAATTTTATATGAAGGTCCTTTTGAAAGGTCTTTCAGAACATCCTTCCTATTATAATCCTACTATATGTGTATAATTTTCAAAATACAAGAGGTAGCCGGAAAAGAAGATCCATAATGATTATAAAGAAATGAACACAAATGATTCCAAGTCCAAATAATGTTAATTAAATATTTGTTTGTAATTTTAATTCTAGCTCTATTTTCTTAAAATGCATCTTTTTCATGTCTCCTTTGGGTCCATGGGTTTATACTGCCAACAAAGGACATTTACAGTTTTTATGATGTGTCCAATTCACACCAGCATACCTTAGTATCCCTGTACCACAACCAATGTCCAGAACTGTATTAAATCCTTGACCAACAGCTCTGGTGATGGCCGAACGAAAGCCTTGGTTCCGTCGGTTGTCGTTAAGCATGCGGTAGTGCCAGCGTTCCACAGCCAAGTTGCAGCAGCTCTGCAGGTTTTTGAGAGCGGGTAAAAAGTCAGAACGCACATCCTGGGCCTGACGGAAATAAAGGCAAGCCTCTTGATGGTGTCCAAGCCTGCAGTCATAAACCAAGTGTTTCTAATGTTATGACAAGTTTGTTGATACATTTGACAAGATATCATTTTTAACAGCTTAACTTATCTTTACCATAAGACAAACAACCAAATTCATAAAACACTAATTTACCATTTAAGGTAAATTTTACATGATTGTATTTTCAGCCACAAACGCCTAGAAAGATGCTCTACCATAAGAGATATATGGTGTCAAACTGTAATTGTTAGTTATTACTGTACAGTTAAAAAAAGGAACATTAATTAAAATTAGCAACAATTAAGTTTTTTATGGATTGTCATCCAGGTTATCCAAATAAAATTTACACTACCAAGCTAAGGATGAAGAAGGTAAAGTTTACTAACATTTATGTGGAGAGATAATGGGAAGCCAACAATGAAAATAAACACCCAGCCGGAATTCAAACCTCAACCTCCAACAGAGAACCGGACAAGCCAAGTCTGACGACGACTTTGTTCTAGTGTCCACCAGTTTGGGTAATTAGAGAAACTAATTGAAGGTTCAAAAAGTAATATGATTTATCTGGTGAATAAAATTCAACATTTGGTCGACATGAACACAACAAACCAATTGGTTAGGGCAGCAACAGTACCATAATGTTTATGGCTAAAAATGTTACTTTCCTCTTAAAGTAGCCTACCTATGAACAAGATTGTGTGTAGTATACAAAGAGTAAGTGCCCAAATTAAGCTTCTAATCAGGGATTTAATAGAAATCACTTTTATCGAGGATATGAGTAGTTTGAGATTCAGCTGTAATCAGGAAATTTCAGGACTGGGTGTTTCCCTCCCTCTCACCTCACAAATGTGAGTGCACTTCCTCTAAATTCAACCTTCCTCATTCCTATCCCATTGGTGTAAATATATGGACAGTGCAGATGAGTATTAAGATGCAATACAAAAACACACTAAAAGACAGTATTTGTGTACCACACAAGTCACACACAAATATTGATGATTTGGCAATAGCTGTGATCTGGCATCATTTGGTTTGAACGCTTTCTAACCACCTTTTTGGGAGAAAGGTTAACTATGAGTGATTCTGAGTTCCCAACAAGTGCAGTACACTCAGCTCTCAATTCAATGCCATCATTTGTTAATAATCATGCAAAGCAATGAATTTGACCAGGCCAGCCCCAACAAGTTGGCACCTGTAGAGTAAATATTGATAGGATAGCCACCTTAGCTTACTTTGTTCTCACCGACTGTTGAAGTAAAAGTGATATTTTTACTGTCTATATTATTGCAAGTGGACCTTAACAAATAAGCACAGTTTAAAAATAAATGCAGTGTGAGAAATATGTCAATTTATTAATTCACCTCTCTTAATACCATTCTTTTTTTCTTAGAAAGAAAAATTAATTTGCGTGGCTATTTTCAAATATGCAACCACTGTGTATATAGAAACTGAAATTAAAAAAATATATTTTGTTTATATATTATAATATATTTTATTATTCTTGATTGTAAATTATTATATTATTTGCCACAAGACTCTGTAATAGATAATCTTATCTGGGGAGGTCACACAAAAATGAGGGATGATCCGGGAAGATTTGAATGTGGTTCAACAAACTAATAACATCATTTTTTATCATTCAGAGAATATTTAATTTACAAAAAATTACACAACAGCATACGTTGAAGAATATCATTAACATAACAAAAGGAAATACATAATATTTATGCAGGTTATACAAAGTTATATAACCATTACAATTAGTTACAACTCTTATTAAACTCCCCTCATACATGCATATTGTATTATAATACACAACTTTGGAAACAACTACAGTAAGAATTATAGTATGTATCAAATTGAACAATATTGTCAATAACATAGTTAGAAGAGGTAAAAATAAGTCTTATCTTTTCAGGAATCATAAATAAGAAGAGGTATGTTAAAAAGAATCCCATAAAATTAGTTTTCCTAATTTAAGATAGATAAATCCAGAGAAATAAAATTTAAAAAAATTTAAAAGACACATATAATGTGTATGAACATTTACATAAAAGGCAGACACCAATGATTTATCATTATTATTATTATTAATACTATCATTTATTAATATTTTTATTATTTATAAATATCAATATCAATATCATTATTATTAGCACCGCGTCTTACTACCCGTTCGGGTTATATGCACTTACGCTAATGTGTAATGGAAGGGTGATTGTGAGATGAAATGGAGGACCTACAGTTTAACGTGGGATCCTAACCCCGGTAGAGGCCTGGCGTTCCTCACATTCACAAGTTGTGATAAATACACATCTTGTCAGAGGTGAAGGAAGGGTTTGGCAATCAGAGAAATCTGTGCTGGGACCGAGGATTGAGCCCCGGACAACTTACCCCTAGACCACCAAGTCACCCTGACACCAAATAATAATAGACTTAATTCTAAGACAAGTTTAGCCTAATTTACTTCATATTATTCTCATAATTTCAATAAAAAAATCTTAAAATGTTTCACTTATAGAAAAAAACCTTTTGATTAAAAATAAAATGGTGTTCTGTATTATGTCAAATGAATAGGTACACCTTATGGATTATTAAATAATGTTATATTCCTTAATGTTATATATAAAAACATTAAGTCAATTCAGAGTACAACAGTAGATGCCGATTGCACACTTTTCTCCAGTTTTAGGTGAGTAAACCAAGTCTGTCTGCCAAATATTTCATTTAACTGACTGTACCATAGCTTGATATGTGCCTCTGAGGCTTCACACAGCAAAGAGCTGGGGAGAGAGAATGAGGCTACTTTATACTGTTTGCCTGAATATGTGGCCACCACATTAAACACCGAGAGAAGTTCATGACTCAAGTTGTTACAGTCGGTGTGAGAAAACCAATACACCAAGGGGAACCCTAAAAATATCCCAAACAATGTCGGAACACACCAGTCGTCTTTAATGCTTAAAAGTATAGCGTCCTTTAGATTATATGTTTGCAGCATTTGTTCCTCGATCATTGAAACCATATGCTGAATACTTTCAAAGGTCAAAGTATCTGACCCTACAAGCATTGGTTTCTCCAAATTATTAGATATATCAACGAACAAAAATCTGTTTGAATGTTGGCCGTTTATCCGTCTCGTTTGACTCAATTCCGAAGATATACTTGTTTTTAATAATGTTATCACTTCACAAACACACACCACTAAGACGTCGGATCCAATACCAACAGCGTGAAGATCTCTCCGAACTAACCCTTCAACTCTGAGGTCATTTAACAGTGCCGCCATCTGTTGTGGAGTAAGGTAAATAGGAATATCCCACAAATAACTTGGTTTCAGTCCCATATTGACCATCTGTAGATACACTATGATGGCTTGATACCTTCGCTTATGAGTCTTGGGGAAATGCCGAGACAACACCCTTTCCCATGAGGTGCTATTTGTGCGACTCTGTGCCGCAAACGACATTATAAAAGTCACCTGCTAATGATAAGAATGTATTAAAAAATAAATAAAACTTCAGATCAGTGAAAAAATGAATAGGCGGGCAGGTGTATACTCTAGATTCTCAATTTAATAAAATTAAAATTTAGTATAAACAATGAGAAGTTGTGATGAAATTGTATAAGTTACATGTCAACAACAGATAGGGTTGGCTAATAGGAAAATGTGCATGACCTAGGATTGAGGTTCAATCGTGACCTGTTATTATTATTATTAGCACCGCGTCTTACTACCCGTTCGGGTTATACACAGTGACCTGTTAAATTGAGGATAGTTTTTAGTTGTTGTTTAGTTGCTCTCCTTACAAAGCAATTCTAGTGTAGATCCCTTTTAGATTAAACCAATATTAACTTTGTGTTAAATACATCAATGATTACAAGCTAATATTATGGTACACCAGTGATCATTTATGTTAAACACATGAATTTTCACCTATAAAGATGAGCTCCTAGATTGTTAAGAACTTCCTCGTGGTCAGCAAAAACTTCCAATGCTTGCTCGTAGCACTTGAACAAGTCGTCATAGCGACCATCGCTCTCTAATAATTCACCCCACATGCCTGTTAAGAAAATAGAAATAATTATTATAATTGTTTTTAATTGCTACACGTATTCCTGCATGTTGAGGCTCTCCATAGCTTACACTAACAAATCTAAGAACATAAGCTCTGAACAGAGTGAATTTTAAGGGCACGACACAATCAATAAGTGGATGTTAGCCATTCATGTTCTAATGAAAAGTGTCATCAGTGCATCTGGTTAGGATTGAACCTTGGCCATCCTGGTCAGAGGGAGTGACTGTAAAGAGCCTCCCAGTTAAATTAAATCTAGTGATTTTGTGGATTAACTTAGTATGTAAATTGCATCAATGATGAAAGTGATGCACCTGCATCTCTACCTTAAAGTTAATAACTGGGGGGAATATTTTAACCTTAAATAAGATAGAAACAAAGGTACACATACACATAAATAAACAATAAATGAGAACAAGAGGAAATTAAGAGCAGTATGATTTAATAAGGCTAAGTACATAGTAAATTATTAGCACATAATCTCGGTAAGTACTATCTATAAAGATTGATAAGATATCAGGTAGCATTGCATATACAATGGTCGACAAGGGGCGCGAAGCACCTAATGGATGTATGACGCCAAAACTAGTTAAGTTATAAAAAACATCCAATACCCGTGTACATACAGGTAGTCCTAGCATTGGGCAAGGTCAAGTTAAGTTATTATGAGCACCACAGGTGTTGGGCAAGGAACCATTTACAAGGTGGGCAAAAGAGACTACAAGACAAAATATTAGAATATACGGGCCATGCCAGGTCGGCAGAAGCGCCCCACAACTTGAGCCCCCAACCGGGGTTCAGCGAAAATTGAAAGCTAACGTAATACAGATAACTTGGCCCGAGCCTGAGGGGCAGGAGCGGCACATAAGCCAGATATCCCCAAAGGGGAATAAAAACTAACAAGAAAAATAAAAGACGAGCCACGTCTGAAGGACAAAGACCCCATAAACAAGTGTACCTAACTAGGCATTGTTCCCAGGCCCTCAGATAACCTTAACCATAGCTTCCCTGCAAGCTACCTTGAAAAATGGAATAATGTGACAGTTGGCAACTTGGGCACATGTCATTTTCATATTTTATAGTCGAACAGGGCTAACCCAGTTTAGCCCGTTACAGTGATACAGATGTGTGGTATATCCTGTTTTGGTAGGAAGAATAGTAGAAGTTAGTTACTAAAGTTACTAAAACAATGTTAATATATTCATACATCAAGTTATGTTATCTGCAGCTGTCACTTTTGATATATATTATCAATACCTATAAAATAACATGAATAATAAAGTAAAATGCTATCAATGTCGGCCGCAAAAAAAAAAGTTTGAATTTTCTAAACTGTTCTTCCAACCAAAATCAAGCTATAGTTTAGAGCTCCTCCACACCTTTTTATATATTTATTTGAGATTTTATACAAAATAATTTTATGTGTGTAACTTTTACTACACTTATGTATGTGACATTTTATTCTTAAATAATGAATGCAATGTAAATAAATTACAAACAATTTTATAAGCAATGAACTTGTAACCATTTGTGTGTCTACTCCATAAAAATAATCTCAAGATAGGTCACCTACATGGTTTTATTCAAGTACTTTTTTATTTGTGTAGTAAAGTATAAATCTTTTTTATCATTAATACACAGAACAATAATTCATTCTTCCCCATAGTGACAAAATCTCATCATCATCATGAACAGCTTCTAGTCAGGTCTGTCAGGTCCAACTCTCTCCTGCATACTTCTCTGTACTTCCTTCACACACCTGTCCACTATTACTGTACCACCTTATATCCTGTCCTGTCCTTAACTATTCCTCTTACCCTTCCATTTCTCATCACATCCATCCTTGTCACTCCTATAGTAGAGATATTCAACAATAGTAAATATTTTGGCACACAATATTTTTGGTTAAAATTAAAACTAATCCAACCAAGATTAAACTAGTCTTACATGTGTCGATAAATAAAAAATTTGAATAAGTAGGAATAGTAATATTGTTAAAATGAACTAAGTTGATGTTTTTTTAATTTGAGAAGGAATCGATTAGGACCAAGATAATAGAATAGGAATCTAATAGAAGTATGGATCAAAATCGTGTGATTGTCAATAAAATATTTTAGAACAAGATCTTTTGGGACCTAGATATTTCAAGAAAAACATGTTGTTGACGCATAGTTAGGTTGTGATCGTTTATACAGTAGTAATAAAAAAGATTAGCTAATGCATATTTAAATACTTTCGTTGCCATATTGACACCATATCATTTGTTTGAATACGTATTTATGTTTTTCATATATTTACAATTAATATATCACAAATAAAAAAGGGATTGGGCCTACTTACTCATTGTTGAGAGAATATAAAAAGAAGAAAAATTCTGACCAAAATTTTAATATTTTGTTATTTTTATAATAAGTTAAAAAGGTGAATCAAACAATACAAAAATAAATATTAATGTTTTTAATCCACAGCACTTAGAAAAATTGAAAAATTATCTCAACTAGGAAGCTCGATATCAGTCGACAATATTGCCCGTTACAACTGAACACACTTGACAACTTAAACATTATAAAATTATTTCTTGACAATGTCATTTTTAAAACAAGCAATTATTTATTATTATGATACCTGGGTCATTCCAAAAATAAAGCACTGTTTTAGTGTCTGAAAATATATGTGTTATCAGTAAATAAACTAAAAGAGATAAGAGTATTGAAACAATACCATATTATAAGCAGGAGACATCTTGATTTATAAATTTTTTTTTTAAATTGGTAAATTTGTTTAGTTGTCCAAAACTACACAACCTTTGAACTAGTGTACTATTAAAATGGGTGTCC
>CABFWB010009025.1:0-14922 GCA_902151455.1 Timema bartmani
TTCTAAGACAGGTGCACCATCTAGCAGAAAAGGTAAGAATCCTTACAGACAATTTAATTACAGTTAGAAAAAAGTTGTTTGTGGCTTATAAATTAAACAAAGTCATGGGGGGAAGGGAGGAGGGAATCTGGCATGTGGGTGGGAGAGGGGGTGGATAATTTTGACCCCACCTCTTTATTTTCACTCTGTTGGACATGAAAAATAACCTCTAAATTGCCAATATTTCATATTTTTCGTGAGGATGGATCACCAAACTTTTCTTGCGAATACTATAGAACAGCATACCTGTTAAATTTATCAGAATACGCCACTGAAAATTACCAAGGGAGGCAAAAAAGAACCAGTTGCGTTCATGTAAGCAGCAAATGTTCTAAGAGCCCCACGTTCTTATGACGTCAAAGCAGCTACCTGTTTTTTTTACCCTGAAGAGCGATTTCTTTTGTTACATTCGATTGTACAGTAGTAATACCACTCTCAACTACATTGTAAATTCTGTCAGGAATGAATTTACTCTTTTCGTAAATATCTTCAAAGAGCTTATAGAATGTTTGTGTGTTTTCTTTGCTTAATCCAAGGACCCTATTGTAGGATGTTACGCTAGCCTTCCTTGCCGACAGTTTGGATTTGTGGCGTTTTAGGAAAAGACTAGCCCACATTTTCCCAACAAATTAATCTTTTAAAGGATGTGCAATGTTATGAGGAATCCTAATTTGGGCACATTCCTCTAATATTATGATGTGAACGGTCAAATTGATGAGCTCGACTATGCAGCGTAAAACATGTGACGCATAATAATTTAGTGTGTCATGACCTTAAGTGCGATGTCAAATCCATACAGTACTAAAAAAATTCATTCATGATTTTTACTTTTTCATAACACCTCAGAGAGAGTATTGTGATCGTAAAAAAATTGCACCGAAGATTTTGATAAATGTTGACGTATCACGACAACCCGAAACCATAAATGTTGTTTTTAGACCCAATATTAAATGCCATGATATTCTATTCGTTAGGACTTAAATAAGGTTAAGCGATAACTACCACTACTTTGGATATTAAAATGTTCAGTTAGATCTAGCGTCCCCGTTAAGTTAACGCGAGTGTTAGAGAAATGAATCTTATATCAAAATAAAACACAGTTCATGATGAGCATTTTTACACTTGTACTACCCATCTATTTCATTAGGAAAAAACTTTTACACAGAGTAAAAATATATCTGCAGCATAAACATAATCATAGTTCTTTCAATAGAAAACAGTTTTTTCAAAGCAAACTTATTTAAATATGGGAATTTTAATAACATTCTCATGTCTTTTAAGGTTTTTATAACGAGTTCTGAAAAAAATACTGTGATTATTCAAAAGGTTTACGAGAAACGGTGAGTTGTGTTTTAGGGTTTTCGAGTATTTGATCGCTGTAAGCATGATGCCGCTAGAATTTACCCAACAAGAACTTAAAAATGTGTCTATATTGCGCGCTCGTGTTGAGAATTCAAATATCATCTGCATTTAGTATGGTTCCTATATCCAAAGAAAATTACAATATACGTTTGACTAACCAATTTCTAGAGTTTCCCCAAATCACTCTTATCCCGTAGTTTTATCAAGAGGAAAAGGTGGAGATATGGCCTACTAAATTGTTTAAGAATTGAAATTTAAACTCTTTTCACTATTGAGCTAGGACATTGAGTCTGTGTGTAGCTAAACATGCTTACTTTAAGTCAGTAACCTTAAATTATTATTAAAAATAAATATTTTTTCAATAAATAGAAATTTTTAATAAAAATCGTAAAATCCAATTCTTTAGAATTATGTTGGTAATAAATAGGCTACACTTAAAACTCTACATAAGAAATTAAAATAATGTGTTTTAAATAAAATGCTTGAGTCATTTAAGTAAAATATTTGTTCATAAAAAGAAGTCGGTACAAGACTGAAATTACCATATTTTTTTATATATATCCAAATTCGATTTTATGATAAAAAGCTCTACAAAAATTTTGACAGTTTATAAACAAAATGCTAGAGCAAATAAACTCGCAAATAATTTACGACCTATTTCGTTACTACATTTTTGTATAGCTAATTGTATTCTCTGCTTCAACTTCACATTTCATGAAGTCTGCATTAATGAAAGGTTTGTGTTCAAGGAAATTATTTCTTTGGCCTTACAACTATTGACTCCAATTTCCCCAGTTTGTACTTTAAGTAAACTTTTCGTAATAGGTCCGTTATATCATGAGGAGTGATTGCTTTATTATTGTGACGAAGCTACAACCATACTTTCTCACTGTAAAACCCTTTAGAGGGCCCATGAATGTCTAGTCAAGGGGCTGAAACCGGTGGGTTGAGTGAGGAGGCAGCACAACAATGGTAACGTGATTGGCTCGGACCATATCGATTACATCTGCAATATTAATAAAACAGGTGATTCCTGAGTGTGTTTGGCATGTTCAACAAAATGAGCTAACCACTTAGTGAAAAGATGGGTTTTGTACCCAACAAGATGGACCCAATCGAACTTTGAGGAAAGAATCTCATGAGTTGATCAGACGTGTTGGTTCTGGGGAAGATTATCATTGGAGGAACGAAGTATCCACTGGTACTTATCGCTGCAATGATTGATATTGTAGCTCCTCTCTCAGCTGACGTCCTTGCGGCTTCATTTATCTTATGCTATAGTCCGATGACGTTTGGTATTCTGATTTGCATGAGTCAGCTGCTTCATCTACGTTATAGAATCTTGCTATGATATTTAAAAAAGGGTTATAATATGCACACAAACAAATTAATAGAGATATCGGTGTATAAACCCTACGGATAATAAGACGCGATGCTGTAAAAACAACAAAAAATAGGAATATGAGAACAGTGATTTGTAGTCCTTTACAGGAAGTTGTTGATTAAAAAAATTGTAAGGATTTTCTCTGAAATTTAATCAAACACTGACATAGCTTAAGCACGTACTATTCTCACTTTCAAATTTTGCAAAATTTGAATTTTGGATTTTGAAGAATAATTATTAAAAAGACCTATAATTTTGAATAAAATTCTCCACTTGTAAATTTATTTGAAAATATTTCATTTCTGAAGCCATTCCCCAATTATCATGAAGAGTCTTCTTGTACAAGATGTAGTTTCTTCCTCGTCAAAATATTCTCTACAGGCTATATCAACAATTTTTTCAAACCACCATTCTAAATATTTTTATTTTGGTATCAATTTCTCATAACTTGGAATTTTGGAAAAGCCCGAAACATCGCCAAGAGATTCACTATTATTGCTAAAAGAGTAAGGATTAATAAACTTTGTAATAAATTGAGAACTAATTTCCGAAAATTGGACAAAAGTTATAGAGATTTCTAGGTCATCTGGATATTAAACTGTAATTTTTATATTTTTGTCCAAGGAAATAGTTTTAAATTAATAATTGTTGCCTGAATTGTTAATTTTTTTGGATGAGGCTACATCACTAAGCCCGTCAAGCAACCACTTTATATATTGGTTTTTGGAAATTGAATTATTGTTACTGGGAAATTCGGAGGCGGTAATATTATTATTCTTGATCTTATTTGATTGTTTGGTAGAATGCTCTTAATTAAGAATTGTGGTATTTTCAAAAATGTGAGGGTTGATTAACTTAAAATTTAGATCGAGACCGGATTCTAAAAAGTCTTTGAAATTCATAATAATATTTGGATCCTATTGTAAATTTCTATTTGTTGATGTTCTCTTGATTTGAACCGCCTGAGTTGCCAACTCTTCCAGAGGATTGTCTTTTGCCGCCATTTTCTTCCCTGCATTACACAACATCATAGCTTATCTTAGAATCCATCTGGTTTTAATAAATACCACATAAACTGACAGGGATTAAAACTTGAGAAATTTGATTTAGCAAGATAAAGCTCTATTAGGTAACTTAAAATAATGTGGTATCAATTATTTGATTAAAGTGGCCCGTAATTGGTGGTTTTGAACCCCTGTCTACGACTAGCTTTTCAAATAAATTAAATAATTCACTGTCTACCAGTTTAAAAAATATTATCATTATATTGTTGCTGTGTTATTTCGTTCATTGTCCTCAATTTTAAAAAAAATATTGTTAATTTATTACTAATAATGGCCGGTAGAGCACAGATAAATCTGACACCATTCATATGAATCATATATCCTAACAGTTGTAAACCTTGTAATTGTAATGATGACCGGGTATAAGCAATTGGGACTTCCAGGAATGTACTATTTCAGTAACCCTTACTCAAATTCATTATGAAATATCAATTTCATAGATAGATACAGATGTGTAAGTTTCTCACAGAAAATACATCTGTTTATCATGGAATACCTTGATTAGATGTTATATTATATTGGGAGATGATATCTCTTAGAATCTTTTTATACTTTTAGCCTCGTATATGAGGCTCCCGTAATGTAGTGGATAATATTATATTACAGTATTGCGTGTAATATTAGCGTTTATATTTCTAACAAGTCTTAGCTTCATTAATAAAACACTTTCTTTTTTACAATCAAACAATTATTAGTATTTGTTTCCAGGAAACATGATGTATTTCAATGTATTATAATTGTGGTTTCCTAGATACATATTATAGCTGTTTTTTATTTTATCTAGTTAAAATATTTATTCTTAAAACACATAGTAAATAATTTAAATTAAACTATGCTGTGGGTAGCAGAATATTCTCATGTTATATGCATCACTATTAAAAAGTTCATGTTGTGTGTCTTATCATCAGCAAGTAGATCAGTCTCCAAAACTTTTACAACAAGCTCCCTTCTTCTTTAAAATATCTAAAAATCAAACTAGCCTTATTAACACAAAATCTAAATAAATTGTTCCTCCTAATCGAATTATTCATTTTTATAAGCTCTGGACAATTTAAAGTCAGAAAGAAGACGATATTATATAAACTGGAGGAAGGGTTCTTTAAGGTCCTTCAAGTTTTATTTGTATGTGTTCGTGAGTCACCAAAAACAGCTTGATCCTGCACGTCAAGTATTTAAGTGCAAGTACTGTAAATACCGTGGCCATCGAACGGACGAGTGCCGAGAATAAAAACGTGACTCTCGGGATGGAGTTACACGGGACCACTTTGTTTCGATGTGGAAAAAAAGGACACGTACGGTGGGAATGTGTGGCAACATTTTCGGGAAACTCGCGATTGCGATTGCAGCTGTATATTGTTTTAACCTACCTATATCGGCCTCCCATCAGGCATTCGAAATTTATGCGAAAATAATCCCGCTACGATCTACGCGTCTGGAACTATTCACTCCATTAAACTGGATTTCCTAATTGATTTTGCAGATACAGAATGCATAATACGAGAAGACTTGTGGGAACGCTTTAAGAGTCCAGAAGATCAACATGTTTCATCAAGGATCTCAATACATGATGTAAGTGGACATCAGTTATCAGTTATAGGCTGGGTATCCCTACCCGTCATACTCGGTAATACCACTGACACAAACATTTTTCGTAATTAAAGATATTTGACAGTCTGACCTGTTGGGTTTGTCATTCATATTGGCACATAAATTTGATATAATTACTTCTCAGGACGTCCTCAATATTGATGGAGTTAAAGTTCCATGCCATTATTTTAAGTATTCAAACGCTAAGAAGTCCCTATTTCAAACATACGAGTCACATGATAATCTTGCGGAAACTATCACCGTACCTGCCAGAGGTGAACTTTTTTACCACATGGTGAAATAGCGAATTCAGAATTTGAAGAGTTGTAAGGTTGATTGGACCCCAACCTAAAAGTAGCAGCAAAATACGACCTTTTCTCTGCCTGTATTTTGGTCACAGCTCACAAAAACAGGGTACCTTGCCTACTTCTAAATATATCATCAGACCCTATTGTGTTGTATAAGGGGAAATCAATGAGCCACTTCCGCCACCTACCTGATGAAATAAATTCTTCTTCCATGTGCTTCTCTCTCACGTCACAAACCAACATTGTCAAGGAGCTGTATTGTTCGACCGTACTAAAGCTAAGTGTTCTGAAGTTACGCGTGTGGAAAAATAGCGCTATTAAATGAGTTTGCGGATATTGTGGCACAAGGTGATTCTCAGTGTGGTTGTACAAACCTAACATATCATTGAATTGAAACGTGTGAGGCTAGACCAGCAAAGCAACATCCACGTCACATTGCGTATAAATACCGAGAATTTATTCGTAATATAAGTGACATGGAGAAACAAGGTAAGGTGAGTCCCTCTACCTCACCATGGGCATCTCCTACAGTCCTTACAGAAAGGAAAGATGGTGGCGTTCGATTCTCTTGTGACTACCGAATTACTTAGCTAACTGACTGTGAAAGATGCCTATCCATTGTCATGTATGGATTACATACTTGAGGGTTTATCAGGATCAATATTGTTCTCATATCTCGACATGGCAGCCGCCAATCATCAAATTTAGATAGAATCAGAAGTTCGTCCCAAAAAAGCATTTGTTACAGCAGATGGGCTCTACGAATTTAACGTAATGAGCTATGGCATATGTAATGGGCCGGATACCTTTCAACGCTTCTTAGATTTGGTGTTAACAGGTATTAAGTGGAGAACCTTTATGGCGTACCTAGATGATGTGGTAATATGTAGTCGGGATGAGAAACAACACGTAGAACGTTTGCGTCAAGTTTTTACACGAATACGCGATGCTGGTTTCAAAACCAAGCCTAGGAAATGTCAAATTATGCGGGACCAGATTACTTTTCTGGGACATAGAATATCAGCACAGGCGATTGCTACATCAGAAGAGAAAGTAAATAAGGTTCAATCTTGGCGCATTCCCATGACTGCGGAAGAAGTTAACTCTTTCCTGCAAATGGCCGGATACTATCGCCGCTACATCCGCAACTTTGCTATGATTGCTGCACCTATGTAGCGATTCACTCATAAAGGAGTACCGTTTGTGGGCCACTTCTGAAACAGCCTTTGAGTAGTTAAAAAGAAGATTATTGACCACTCCCATTACAGGGTGTCCACGTCCGGAGTGTGAATAGCTGGTATATTGTGATGCAAGTGCAGTTGGAATCGGAGCAGTACTTGGCCAGACTTAAGATGGTGAATAAAAAGTAATTTCTTATTGGAGACACCCCTTTACTAAGATAGAGAGGCTGTATTGTGCAACACATAGATAACTACTTGCCCTTGTTGACTGTCTCCACTTCTATCGTTGTTACCTTGAAGAAGGTGTGGTAGTGCGTGTGCGCACAGACAATAGAGATATAGCTCGGTGGTTGGAACATCTATCGCGATTCAATAATAAGGTATAACATCGCCCAGGAGTGAAACATTGTAACGCTGAAGGACTTTCCAGAATGCCTTTCTCCAATGCCAACGTGTGGATCCTTACTGTGTCACCTGATGAGTTACGTCAGTTAGAGTTAGAAGCTATAGCAATCTATCTTGTTATAAAGTGGAAAAAAGCTAACAATCCCCCACCCTATGATGATGCCATTGCACTTGAAAGAACCACCACGAGTTTGTGGGCTTAGTGGGGCCAATTAGAACTTGAGCAAGGCATTCTTTATCGAAATTTTGAATATGTTGGAAATACCCATAGATTACAGGTGATTGCCCCACGAGTTCTTAAAAAAGAAATTCAACGCAGTCTTCATGACACCCCACAGGAGGACACTTGGGTATTTAAAATACTTTGAAAAATCTCGCTCACGTTTCTATTTGCAGGATCTCCGTCAAGACACCACAATGTGGGTCCAGCAATTTCCTGATTGTGCGGCTAGCAAAACTAAAAGAACAGGTAAAGAATCACTACAGTATTTTAGGGTTGCTGAACCACTGCAACGGGTTGCCATTGATATATTAGGCCCCTTTCCAAGGACTAAGTGGGGAAAGAAAGTAATTATGGTTGTATCAGACTACTTTACTCGTTGGGCGGAAGCGTATTCTCCACCAAACCAGAAGGCAATCACAGTTGCAAGAGTCCTGGTGGATGAATTCATTAGCAGATTTGATGTCTCTACTTAACTTCACACCGATCAAGGCAGACATTTCGACGGGCCAGTATTCAGACACTTGTACAGTTTATTACAGATTAATAAGACGCGAACAACAGCTTACCACCCAATGTCAGATGGCTTAGTAGAACGATTAAATCGTACGCTACTAGACATGATGTCTCATTGGGTAAACGAAAAAAAATATGATTGTGACATGAAGTTGCCCCAACTAATGATGGCGTATCGTACGAGTGTTTCAACTAGCCTGTAATTGTATAAAGAGGAGAAAGTAGAAATATCACTATTGAGCTACGAAATTAGGTCTGTGTATAGCAAAACATGTTTACTTTAACTCAATAAAATTAAATTATTATTAAAAATATATATATTTCAATCGATAGGCGTTTTTAATAAAAAAGAGTAAAATCCAATTATTTAGAATTATGTTGGTTACATAGGCTACATTAAAATTATTGAATAAGATATTTAAAAAATGTGTTTTAAAGCTTGAGTCATTTAAAAGAAATGTTTGTTCATAAACAGAAGTTGGTACAAGTCTAAACCTTTTTTTATTTTTTTACTATACCAAAAAACAATTCTAAGATAAAAAGCTTTACAAAAATTTGACATTATATAAACAAAATACTAGAGTAAATAAACACTCAAATATTTTACTACCTATTATGTAACTACATATTTGTTTAGCTTTATTGTATCTCTGCTTCAACTTCACATTTCATAGAATCTTCATTAGTGAAATGTTTTTGTTCAAGGGTAATATCTCTTTGGCCTTAAAACCATTCACTCCAAATTTCCCAGTTTGGAATTTAAGTAAGCTTATCGTAATAGGTCCATTCTGTCATAAAGAGTGATTGCTTTATTATTGTGTTTATGAGTATTATTATAATCTATAGACTCTTTTATGATACTTAAAAAATGGTTTTAACATCATGAAAACAAATTATTATTATTATTACTATTAGCACCATGTCTTACTACCCGTTCAGGTTAAACGCACTTACGTTAATTTGTAGTGGTAGGGTGATTGTGAGATGAAATGGAGGACCTACAGTTTAACGTGGGATCCGAACCACGGTGGGGGCCTGGCATTCCTCACATTCACAAGCTGTGATTAATACACGTCTTGTCAGAGGTGAAGGAAGGGTTTGGCAATCAGATAAATCTGTGCCAGGACCGAGTATTGAACCCCGGATCACCAGCACAGAAGTTTGACACCTTACACCNTAATACACGTCTTGTCAGAGGTGAAGGAAGGGTTTGGCAATCAGATAAATCTGTGCCAGGACCGAGTATTGAACCCCGGATCACCAGCACAGAAGTTTGACACCTTACACCTAGACCACCAGGTCACCCCACAAACAAATTAATAACTATATTAAATGAAAATGCATACCAAAATTCAGCTAGCTCGGAATTAATCCCCAGCTTCAATTTTTTTTTTTACTATAGTGACTGGACTATTATCATAATATATAGGCCTACGGATAAACTGAACTTGTACTAAGACGTGGTGATTTATAAAACCTACCTTAAACAGCTGAATACCTGTCTACTTGACCAGCCTTGGTTTGACAATTAGTGACTAGTGAACTAATTCGAGAAACCCAGTAACTAGTCGCTGCTTATGACAACACCGGTGACTTAACTGAAAATTGTCAATACTTTCAGCTTTATGGAACAGAGCCCAGGTTGAAAATATTGCCTGCCTTTCCAACTCTAAGAGATTAAGCGTTAGAATTACCGTACAAGTAGTATCCAGATTATACAGTTAATAACACTGCTAGTAACTAAGTGGTGGAATTACCGTACAAGTAGTATCCAGATTTTACAGTTAATAACACTGCTAGTAACTAAGTGGTGGAATTACTGTACAAGTAGTATCCAGAATTGTACAGTTAGTAACACTGATAGTAACTAGGTGGTGGAATTACTGTACAAGTAGTATCCAGATTGTACAGTTAGTAACACTGCTGGTAACTAAGTGATGAAGCGCGATCTTGCTGTAGCTACATCACTTTTTGGACCAAATATCTTCCTAAGCACCTTTTTTTTTTAACATGCCAAATTTGTTCTTGTCATGTAAGTTAAGATACCATGTTTCACACCCAGAGAAAACGACCGGTAAAATTGTTTTATATATTTTGATTTTTACACTCCCTGAAAGCAGGAGAGATGTCTACATATTGATGACTGAGTAATAGCAGGCATTTCCCGACTATATTATATTCCTAATTTCAAATCTAATTTTGTTTTTGCTAGTTATGATAAATATTTAAACTCATTAACTCTATCAAATTATATGCGGTTGGGAGTAATCTCTAAATTAATATCTGTATAATACCGTTTTATGTCAACCTTTTTCTACTCTCTTGCACTACCTTAATATCATAATATAAAACTAGACTAAAAAGTAATGAGTAGAGTACATCTCCTTTTCAACCCATTATTTGTTTCAAAATTGTCTGATAAGTAACGTCTAGACCGTACCCTGCCACCCGTATCAATCAAACATGTCTCACTTATCTTGTGATAAAACATATGATTGGATCTCACACATATAATATGGGCACCACTCCTAAACATCCAACTTAAGAGAATATACTAAAATAAATATCTTTCCCTCATCTAACTCAGCTGTGTCACAACACTTTTTCTCGAGACCACTGGGTGATTGGTTGAATGAAAACCAACTTACCTCACTAGTTGTTTCTAAGAAATATTGCAATCATAAATTAGGGATCAATAATCACAAAATAGAAAAATAAATAAAATAACCAATGGCATAATATATTGATAAGTAGAGTGGTTTAAATTTGTAGACATTTTTTTTGTGTGTGTGTAATGAAGTATTTTTCAAGTCTGTGTTCTCCAAAGAATGCGCATTATGGCAAAATAGACAAAACACTAAAAAAAAATATATATCTTTACCATGGAAACACAGCTTTCATAATTGCACACTAGGTATCTCTAAGTGTAATGTGCTGTTTTAATAGTTTAATGCATATGGTAAATACTAAATTCTAATTGATTTGAAATCATCAAATCTCTATTTTTGTTTACAAAATATAAAATAGCAAATGTAACACTATCAATAAAGTCACAAGGAACCAGTGAATAGAACGATACTACCATAATATATACAGATCCAGACATCCTGGGTTTGATCCCTGCTGCTTACATAATTTTTATGTGAAACTGTGGGTCTGGAATGGAGTCAAACCCATCCTCCTGAGGAAAAATGAGTTATTTAATAAATGAGCAATTCTGGTCTAGTAAACTGAGATTAAGGGCTGAAAGGCTTGTTGTGCTGACCACATGACACCCTCTATTAGCAAATGTTGGCACTATCATAGCTAATGGCCGTGGTTACTCTACCCTGTGGCCGGGTCAGTTTAGTAAAATGCTTCCATTTTATTCTATATATCCATCATTCTTCCTCCTTTAGTTCCTTCCATTATCCTCTTCACACTTGAACACTTTTTGCTATCTCTCCTTTCATCTCTTTCTTGGCCTTCTTTGCGATATTTTCCTACTTACTTCCAGTGGAGGATTTAAAACTTTTGCGCCCTTAGGCATGATTATATTATGCGCCCACCATCCAATTTTTTTCTTTTTATCAAGGGCTTTAGGAAGTTCTGACCTGGGGGTCAGGGGGTGGCTAATATTTCAGAAAATACTTCTATGAAGAATAATCAAGCATGCACAGTACTGTACATTTACTTTAATTGTTAGATTCCTCATCCTTACCCCCATAGGACAATTTAATGTCAGTGTCTTGGATAAAGAGTAGGATGAATGCAAAATAAGTACATTAAATGTTGTTTAATTAGCTTCTTACCTGCTTCCGTGGCCGTATGGTCTAACGTGCTACTCTCGCAGTAGACTAGTCTGCCAATGACGGGGAGATCAAGGTTCGAATTTTGGTCGGATATTCTGAGGATGATTTTTGCAAAATGGTTTTACATCAATCCTCCACGCAAATACAAGTACACTTCCAACATATTCAACCTTCCTCATTCCTAAACCATTAGCTTAGTTATTATATAAGCGTATAAACCTAACGGGTAGTATGAGTGTTGTTAAAAAAAACCTTCTTAACCTATTTCCAATCAACTTCTATCAATCTCTTACGAGCCTTGATTCCTTATTTACATTTATACTATCAATATAAAAAGATCAGATAATATAAAATCCTAAACGGCTTTAGTACAGATTAGATTTAACAGTAAATAAGCTCTTCCGATGAAATTTTCATTTTATAAACAAGTAGTTTTGGTGTGAGAGAACTTTGGAACATTTAATTATGTATACAAATATTATATCCGCTAGCTTATTTGTGATAACAACCTTGTACACAGCCCTTTAGTTGGGAAACCTGAAGTTAGGAGATCCTTTGCGAAACAAGGAAGTTGATGTGAGGATAATTTAAAAATTAATTTTAAGGAGTTTGGATGTCAAGCTAGGGTTGGTGGACATGAACTTTAGAGCGCCTTATGGCCTGCTAGTTAGTTAAATTAGATTAAATATAATCTAAAAATTGTGTTTATCAACAAATATAATTCCTATTGTTAGATTACGTTATAAAGAAATAAATAAGCTTAATTTAAAATAGGAAAAACGATTAAAATATTATAGATAGAATTATAAGAATGTGAAAATCCGAGGGTAGCAGAATAGTCGTTGTGGTAATCATTGAATGACGCCTTCATATCTAAATATTGGTATTGGAACTCGTTTGGGAGATAAGAATGTATCAATTGAGCTAATGGAATAGAGATGAGTAAGGTAGACTTCTAGAATAAATGTTACCGCATTTGCTTGGAGGGAGATTGGCAAAACATTTAGGGAAAAAATCTCCACCAGTACACCAGACAGGGATTTGAACCCCAATCTCTTTGTCACCAGCAATATAATCCAAAACGAGTGACGCGCTAAACCATATGAGCACCAATATGGGTGTTAATATATCATATACTTTCCGGTTTTCTTAATCCAATATAGTACCTAATAGTGCGAGAAAGAAAAATACGTCGAACAAATCTCTTACTGAGAAACTATTGTTGTCAACGGATGATAGTGTCATGTTTCATATTTCCATAAATAAGCAATTTGTAAACTAACTTAAAATTATTTTTAATTTGTTAAAATTAAAAAAATATTTTTATATATCATGAATATCAATTCCCAGATATTCATTTTGAACTAAGTCTTCAAGGATATTTTCGAAAAAATTCTCCTAAGCAAGCTGTACTTAAATTGATCAAATTTAGTAAATAAACAGACATTATTGCTTATAGTGTAAAAAATACCCCAGATACCACATAAGAATAAAATCGTTATATTTATTTTAGTGAAATATTTCAATTTTATAAAAAATCTGTCATCAGTAAGCTTATATAAAATTATTTGTTTAAGAAAAATAAATATATAAAATTACGTCTTTTATATGTATTAAAACCTAATCGTTAGAACAATTTTTACATTTTTAGTTAAAAAACCCTCATTAATCGTAATTGAATCGTTCATTTTAGAAAGGGTTTTATTCCAAAATTTAAACAATGAGATATTGCCATACCTGGGTTAATATAATATAGGCACACGATTCTGTATAGAAAGTGGTTCATTTCAACTAATTATATGGGAGCATTTAAACTGCAATTTCAGGTGGAAGTTAAGAAAGAACTTTATTCCTACTGTTTCAAAAATGTGTTTGGTATTATTATAATTGATATAACGTAATATTGTTTTGTTTAATCATAAATAGCTATGATAAAAAACTTTTTTATGGTTTTCCAAAGTTCCGCAATGAAAATATTAGTTTTATACTCCTTTGGAAGATTTAATGCTTTAGGTAAACCTAAAAACTTTGATCATATAAGAAAGGGAATTATTCCATATGTTAACTTAAGAAAGGGCATTATTCCATATGTTAACTTAAGAAAGGGCATTATTCCATATGTTAACTTAAGAAAGGGCATTATTCCATATTTTATATATTTTTTATAATAGAGAGATAAACTTATCCAAAGAAACACATGATCTATAATATCTCAGTCGCTCTAGTCTTATTTATTGTGGCATTAAAAATTCATCATGTGTTTCTACTAACGCTACAATTTTCTTTTTTCTTCTGAAAAACTTGGATTTTGGAGTAAAGTCTTTATAAAATCAGCGATCCAATTACAAGAATTTTAACCCAGAAAACCAACGATGGTATTATTTGCCATGTCAACCACTTTACAAATATCAGTTTAAATCGAAGTTGCCAACTTAAGGTCTAGCGGGAAAATAAATTAGACGTCCTAATCTATAACCTCTTAATATCCATTTGCAACCAAATGCATTAAATCATTTCAGATCCGTGGCCAGGGACAGACAGACAGACAGACAGACAGACATACAGAATTGTAAAATCCATTTTTTGGGTTGGCGGTTACATAAAGCGTAAAGATTCATCATAAACTCTAGGTCAAAAATGTTCACGATTACAATAATCTCTCTTTCTATGAGCGAGTGATAAACAAAGTTGTTTTGTTTGTTTCGAAGGACGAATATTTATTAAAGACATAATTCCATCTTGCTGGTTTATTTAACTATATTTTCTAGGTCACACACAAAAAAAAAAGTCCATAATAATACTAACATTAAACTCCTTGGTAACAGAACCAAATAAACAAAAGAATCAGTCTCGCCATCTTAACATAATAAAAATACTCAGATATTGTCTTTTGTGTAGACTACTACATCCAGCGTGTTGAAGTTGAACAAAAGCTCACTCCATCAATTGATGAATGAGAACTATCACCTTCTTATGACAGACTGGTGATCCGAACAAAAGGTTTATTTGTAATCCTTACAATTAATTTGTGTGTCATCAAAACATGACCAGAATACCCTTGTTAG
>CABFWB010009026.1:0-14912 GCA_902151455.1 Timema bartmani
TACATTATTCCGTTCAGAAATCTTACGAGTTTATAGAAAGAGAGAGAAAGTCTGTGCGGTGTGCCGTACCATTTATTAGTTTGGTCTTCAAACAAATTAAATAATATTATGTAAATGTCAACCATTTAGCACGTTTCATGATCTCTAGTTAGTTAGCTTCAGTGACTGCGTGGTCTAACGTGCTACCCTCGCAGTGGACTATACTGCCGATGAATGGAAGATCAAGATTAGAATCTTCGTTAGGTGTACTGAGGGTGGTTTTTCCAAAATATTATATTCATCCAATATATTATAATCATCACTATAAATATCATCAATAGCTGAGTCACTGGGTACGTGGAATAATTTTCATATACGTTTAATCTGGATTTCCGGTGAGCGGGAGGTTAGGGTTTGAATTCTCGCTGGATGGTTTATTTCCTATACGATAATCCAATTATCTCCCCACGCAAATGCAGGCACATATACTCACAAATATACTATTTTTAAAAACACGTATTTCTACCTTTGTGAATTACATACCTATGTAATAAATACCACAAAGTTTTAGGAAATAGGGAAGGGCAATTTTAGAGGAAATGCATCCGCATTTGCGTGGAGGGAGAGAGTCAAACCCATTTATGGGAAACTACCATCAGTACACCTGTACAGACTTCAAATCCTGATATTCTCGTCAGTTGTAGGTCTGTCCATTGCGAGAATGACGCCTTAGACCAGGTGGCCACAGAAGCGGGTCTCAATTCTAGTTAAATTATCCCGGCGCCTTTTATATAGTTTAATATTGCTAGCCCTAACACTTAGTGAGACGCGATACCAAACTCATCTTCATTATTTTGTTTAATCTAGCAACCTGGGAAGACAAACTTATCCATCAAAACCATAATTTATGGCCAAGGTCTATCAGATGAGTTAAGTCATCGACTGTAATTCAAAGTTTCATAATTCTTAATCAAGGCCAAAGCCTGATATTCTAACATAATATCAACTCAAAAAGTTTAAAATGTGTTGTTTAAAAGATTATCCTCGCGTCATAAAGCAACCTCTGGCAGCTCACCCGGAGTAATACTACGGTACATTATGAAACGGTGGAGCTCACCGTAGTTTAACGTCAATATTTGGCCCAGTTTGCAGCTGAGGCGTTTAGAAGCTGAGGGATATTGGAGGATTTATCTCAAAGTTCTTGGTGAGTCATTAAAGGGACGCTTCCGTTAGTTTTTCATGCAGATTAATTTACACTGAAAGCCACGCCTAGTGTTTAAAGATTATAACTATTGTTTTAGGGGGACAGTATTCAAATATATAGTGTTTTTATTGTTTAAATATAGTTCCTTCCTATTTGCCATATTTGTGCTGAGATAGAATATGGGTTGTATTTTTTTAGCACCACGTCTTAAGATATTCGGGCTATACGGTTATGTAATAGTTTAAGATAATTATTTTATAAACTATGAAGGCTATATTTATTGTAAGTGTACCCGAAATTTTGTGGGGGTAGAATGGAAAACCATTTTGGAAATACTCTCCTAAGTACACCCAACTGAGATTAGAATCTCTAACTCCCTGTTATCGACAGTGTAGTCTACTGATAGTGTAGCACCTTAGAAAATGTGACCACTGAACCCGGTAATATGTGGTGTAAAATGAGGGTGTCCTAGGTTAAAACATGCACTGTTACAGCAGCTTGTTCAGAAAGTGTATGTTTAGTTTCACCAAAAATTAATTTTTGTTTTGGATTAAGGTTCGTTTAATTAGAAGTGCATGGACGTTTGATGAAGACTTTTAAGTAGGGATATAGTGAATGCAAGAAAATAACAGTGTGTTTTATGTATTTATAGCAAAACATATTTTTATCCAAATGAATAAAATATTTCTTAAATATAAATATTGACTTTAATTTTTTTCATATGGTTATATCAACAGTGGTTGAGTATTTGTCATGATCATATCGGTATTAGATGAGAGACTTTTTAAATTATGGAGAAAAAAAATTAATTCCATGACATCCTTGAGAGATATTCCACAACTGTGTGTAGAAAATTAAATTGTATGTTGGTACTGAAGAAACATTTTATTTATTTAGTTCAGAAAAATGTTTTGATATAAAATCTGCAAAAACACCCGCTTTTTCTCACGTTCCCTACATCTCCACCTAAGGGTCCTGCCAACAGGAGCGCTGATATCTGCTCCAAATGTACCGTATTTCCACGTTCATTATTATGTGGTATTTTATTTTAAAATATGCTGCACACCGAAATGGAAGAGAAAAGTACCATCCTATCCCTATTGTATTAAACCTCGTACAATTTTACTTGTACTACATAAAATATGAAAAGTTACAGCTAGAATGTTTTAAGGATGATTCATGCAAATTGTTGCAGTTTTCGGATCAAAGTAAACAGATATTGCCTGCCTTAAACATATAGAGTTAACTTTAAATAGGGTCGCAACCGATGACTCTATGATAACGGTGGGTTGTTTGAGTGGTTTTAAAGCTTCAGAATAGCCATTCTCATGAAAAATATTGTGATAATATTTGCTTTCAACCAGGTGGTGGCCTTGAAAAAAATTCTCACCTCAAGATAATAGGGAAATTAAGTTACATGATTAGTTTAATCAGAAATAATATCAGTATTTATATTCTTTATTTCCCAGGAGGGAAATTACGATGTTTGAAATAGTTTTTACTTTCTCATAACGAAGGAAATTATTGTGATCGTGAAGAAATCGGTCTCTAAATTATGATGAAACCTTAAATTTTATGTGAACATGAACCCAAATAAACTGTAGGACACAATTGCACAAACGTGTACATATTGTGTTTAATGGCTTCGAAGATAATTTTCAAAAATTATTTTAGAGTGAACAACCCATAATTATGTTTTTCTCATAAAAACAAACGCGTCATCTTGTCGATCATTATGAAAACATTTATTTTCATCCGCTCGCCATATACGAGTACATTTTTTTAAACAACTCTCCCATTTCCCACCTCTTAAAACATTAAGTTGCTATTAGCTTAGGTGGTAAGCAGACTAAAAGTAATACAAGTTTGAACACCTGATGTATTCACTGTTTCTAGTTTAGCTAATGTAGTTTTAACTGTGATATTACTATCATGCCTCCACAATATTGTAAGCGAGTTTCTTGTAAGCTACTCTTCTCATTGCTACTCTTAGAGTGAGGTATTTACAAGCTTTTATTTTTCTTAAAACTACTAAATAAAATTTAATGTTGATGAGAACATTCTTAGGAATTTTAAAATGAAATATAAAATAAGGATGTGTGGCTAAAATTATTAAAAAAAACTATATTTGTGACTTAAACTTTAGATTTGGCTATGTTTGTAGTTACGTTAGTGTAATACTTAAAACATAAAGGCCATATTGTAACAGAAAGTCAATATTATAAAAGAGATGTATCTATTATCATACAATAAACATATAAACCAAATTAATTAATATGAAGTTAGACATAATTCTTTTTAAAATCAGGCATAAAGTCTTCAGAAGATCAATTTAAAATATTTACGTAAATCTGACAAATACAATAATTATTTTATATAATCATGTATTTCGTACAATTATGAAATTAAAAACTTATCATAGTCATATAAAGGGAGCATTTCAATCTATTTTTAAACAGGAACTTTTTTTTTCTTTAATTTTCTAGTTTATTTAAAATAATGTATTAAAAACCAATCTTGATTTAGGTTTTATTCAATTGGATCTATTTTTTTTATTTTTACTCTACGAAACACTTAAAATTATTGACTTCTAAAAATATTTTGTGCTTTGTGATTCAAAGAACCTTAGTTACTTTTAAAACAAAATTTTATTTCTTATTCTATATTAAATTTAGCACAAATAAGCTATAAACCTATCATTTATAATATAACAACATCATTAATTTCAACAAAAAATATGTTAAATACTTGCTATCCGTAAAGAGATTGACTACCGTATTCTTAAACTAAATATTGTAACACAGTTATTAGAATACATATTTGGTATACGTGAACGAACATTAATGTAGTTGAAGACATAATTTGAAACTGTAATAATCATGTTGGTTTGGATATAGTGTAGCAAACATCCCAATTCGCACATTGGCGTGGGTTTAATAACATCCGTGATTTCCGGACCTTTCACAATATCATATGTGTCTGGTAGATTACACATAACGCCTCGTTCTGAATGTAAATTCCATATGAACATTTCAACAAATCAGTTAAAACCTACAACAGACATGTCTCACTTTGAGTAATCAACAGAGGTGTTAAGGTAAATTTGGGATTCCCATACAAGAAAATATATCACGTTTCCTACCCGAGATTATGGACAGATACGCAACAGTCTTGGAAAACTAGTTATGGAAATTTTCTAATTTTAATTACACACCTTACTTAAAACGTAACTCTAACACTATATTATGTTGTTAATTAAAAAGTTACATCTGAGCACGGGGTCAAAACTCTTACCTTTATCTTAGCATACCAATGCTTTACTATTGAGTTATCCAGAAATCATCCCATGTCATTTTTCAAATATTATATTATTATATATATATATATTATTATATACATATTAAAAGTAATATCCACCTACTGTAACATAGTGTAATTTCTTCAAACAAAAGAAAGGTTTCATCCTTTATATTCAATTATCAGTGCTAGCTGCTAGCGAAACGACCCAAAACAAAATTAATAAAATTTGCTTCAGTCATCACATAAAGATCATTCTTGGAAAAACTAGCAACAGTAAAAAAAACTTACGTACTAATTCAATCTCTAAACAAATCTCTTTAAAAATGCAATTATTTACTATCGATAAATTCCCGTATCCTGTTATATAAACACAATTCTTTCATAGTTTAATGACATTTTATAAATCTAGCTTTGAAGCTTAAATATGTTTCACTTAGATGCAAAATAATAGGATATAAATACCAAATATGATAAAATAATGTTTAATTTCTAGAAAGTATCCTGAAACTAGGGATTTGATATTTAAAGTTTACAATACCACTTTTATTATTTCCTGATCCCGAATTAACTCAAAAATGACTGTCCAACACATCTATATGATTATAAACTTACCCTACTGTAAAAATACCCAAGTAATCAAATAACTTCATATGAAGCTGTTGAAACTTTAGGATACCTAAAACAAATTTTAGACATCAACTCTTACAGTTTTGTTACCATATAAACGTATTCGGCAGACATACTAAAAAAAATCTTAAAACACTTCTTGAAATAAAAAACATAAATTGCAGTAATTTTCGTGTAGGAAGCTTCTCTTAAAAAAATTTACCATGTTTGCCAAATTTTTATGAAGACCTTTGTAGATTGGTCAAGTGTGAATGATAGTCAACTGTGAGGGAGTTTTTATCATCTTTCCTTCTTTTTTTGTGGGACGTAGAACATGAAAATGATGAAGAGGAAAAAAGATATTTCTTGGCAAGAATCTTTGCTTTGAAAAAAATATCTGTTTTTAAAGATCACAAAGAAGAATCTGTAGGTTAAAGTTGGAAGTAATATTTTACATAGTGGCTTTATCACATTCAAGATTAACATTCTAAGTGGGGTCTTTATCATACAGAGCTTAGAAAACATCGTGCTATACTGTTGAAATAAATTCCAAAATATTATAGTTAATAAATATTTAATGAAATTGATATGTTACTGTAAAAATTGTACCCAAATTTTTGGGGAGGAAGAGAGGGAAGCCATTTAGGAAAAACCAACTTAAGATCACTGACAATCCAGTAAAGTATTATACTAACGCATTAGATCATTTGACCTCCAATCTGGATCGTATATTATATAAATTAAATTTATTGATAGTCACTCGTATGTGTATGATTAAATTTCACTAATTTTGAGTTGTAAAATACCTCCCTGTAAGGTAGATATATTACCTTACAATATTCCATTATGGTATAAAATAAGGATAAGGTCATAGTGTAATCCATCAAGGTGAGACTTATACCTTTAATTATAAATGAAGTGTTCTTGTGGGAGCTACTCAATGTAAATGTAATTGTAATCACGAAATGCTAAATGTAACCACTATCATGTAAAACTCTCCTAAAGTAAGCTCTAGGCACTCAAAATTAATCAAGCATCTGGTGACAATATTGCTAGTTGAGTTATGCTCATGCGTAAATATTTATTCAGATGCACTAATATATAATTTAAAAAAAACTAGAGTAAAAAGAAGAATCCGAATCCGCATACTTATCAAGCAAATAAATATTTAATATAATAAGATGACCCAGCATTAAATATGTCATAGTCAAGGCTAAGTTACGTCAATATGGGCTATATTCTTGTGGGAAATGATACATTTTTATACTTTAATTTACCAAGAAGCAAAAATTAGAAATTTTCAAAGTGATATGATGCAGACAAGTATATTTAATAACATATGTTCACGCATGCAGACAGGGGTTATGCTATCCCTCTCCACTAATGTTAATTGAACTTCCCCATCATCCAAATAAAGTTTAGCTTAAGGCCTATTAAATTTTGATTAAAATATTCTCAAACTTGTTGCTTTAAAAACAAAGTGCTAGGTTTAAGGGTTTTTTTAAACGCAGGATTTTTGATCATCTACAAACTTGTTTGAAATTTCGGGCTTTCTCCTCGCAACCAAATATCCTTGACCAATCAAACTTAGCCTTACTTCCTCGTAGTTAATTACCAACATTGAATGGTGGACAGAAATGGAGAGGAAACTACATGGATGATAATATGCATTACAGATGTTCAGAAATCCCGTATTATTTAAGAATGTGTTTGTTATTTTAAAATGTGTCTCATTCTAAACTGGAGGCAATGATGTCCCTGTAGAGTTGAAAAACATACACTTTAAATTTATCTATTTTTTAATATGTGAAATGGATACATTTATTATATCTAATTGGCCTCAGACAAATACAGTATTTTTTGATAGTCACATTTAAACCTTTTAAGATAATTTATTGTGGTTTAAGTGATTTTGAGCTTAAGTTTATTTAGATCACCGCGTCTTACTACTCGTTCGGGCATATGCCTGTGCTTAGGAAATATAATTTCCATAATAAATACTGATGACCTTTAATTTAAGCGGTACCTTTAATGTTTGTCTAGCTACGGTATTAGAATGTGTTTGATAGAAAAGAAATACCCCAATTTTAATATATTTAAACATAGTGAGATATCCCCAAAACCATCATGTTAAGATGGGGTGCTAGTGAGCGCGAGTTTAGTGTATTGAATTTGCTGTTTTAATAGCATAAACATTTTTTGGCCAAAATAAATCAAATATTTCTTCTATAGAAACATAGAGTTTAGTTTTCTGCACATGCTAATCTCAACAATTCTTGAACGTTTGTCATGAGTATAGCGGCATTTGGTGATAAACTTTTTATATAAAGAGAAAAAAGTTGTCATTAAATTCCAGGACACCTTTGACAGATATTCAAGAACTGTTGAGATCAGGATGTGCAGAAAACTAATTTCTATGTTTCTATAGAAGAAATATTTGATTTATTTTGGCCGAAAAATGTTTATGCTATCAAAACTTAAAAAATACTGCCACTAAACTCACGCTCACTAGCACCCCACCTTAACGACAACACTTTACGTACACGAATAAATCATTGATGCTAAAAATAGGATTTAAGATAATCAAATTCCTCAAGTGTTCGTTGTGAAGCATAATGTGTCAACACAGTCTTAGCTTTCGGTGAACGTGTTAATGAAGTTTAGGTGTATTGGATTTAAATATTTGTATTCATCTTGTTTAATAAACATAACAATTTTCTGAAACGTATATATTTGGCCTTGGCCACGAATTGATACGAGTATAAGTAGAAATAAATGGTGAATTTTGTCTTACATTTTACCCATTTGGGCTATCTTCATATTTATTGGGATACAAAGGAAGAATATTAGAGTCAATTTACTAAAATATTTCATGTAAAACGATTATATATTAAGTACCCTTATTATATCCAACAAGGACTTTAAACCTGAATTCCTCGTCATTATTAATCCATTATATAATTAAAGTGACGTCTAAACCATTCGCGGGTACACACAAGTCGGTAAAACCTTATATATGATTTATCTGCAATTTAGGAACTTGGACATGTGTGTATTCCATTTTTTGAGCAATGTTTTCTTATTATTATTATTATTATTATTATTATTATTATTATTATTATTATTATTATTATTATTATTATTATTATTATTATTATTATTATTATTATTAGCACCGCGTCTTACTACCCGTTCGGGTTATACACACTTACGCTAATGTGCAATGGTAGGGTGATTGTGAGATGAAATGGAGGACCTACAGCTTAACGTGGGATCCGAACCATGGTGGAGGCCTTGCATTCCACACATTCACAAGTTGTGATTAATACACGTCTTGTCAGAGGTGAAGGAAGGGTTTGGCAATCAGATAAATCTGTGCCGGGACCGAGGACCCTCAGCACAGAAGTCTGACACCTTANAGTTGTGATTAATACACGTCTTGTCAGAGGTGAAGGAAGGGTTTGGCAATCAGATAAATCTGTGCCGGGACCGAGGACCCTCAGCACAGAAGTCTGACACCTTACCCCTAGACCGCCAGGTTTCCAATGTTTTCTTATTAACTTTGTTATTATGAAAACTATGTACTAAAATCCATTATAGGTTTATAGTACTCTTAAAAGTATTCTTCTCAAGAATGAAAGAGCTACAGCGTAGATAACAATAAAATGACAAAATGAGATAGAAAAAAATAATAGCGAACAAAATAAAAGTGTATAAAAAGATTAGAAGTGTAAAAAGGGTGATAAAGGTTCAGACAGCGTGAGAATTACGGAATGCTTTGTTGGTAATGGGGACGTACAGCTGCCATAAGGGAGTTGTTAGTGAGACTAAGCAGGCGTACTTTCCAGAGTGAAGGACAACTGATAAGAAAGAAAGGCTTTGGGATAATACAGGTTCAAGTGATGAAATGAAGCGAGGTACGGTAAAAAAAAACTAGATATGTACTAATACCATAAATTAAACTCAAGTTGCGCTTTTACCTCCACCAGGCAAATAAGCAAAACAAGGGAATCCTGTCGTTTTGAACCTCTCCTTCTCCGACCACCCAGACAGTTTACCAAATACTGCAATCAACTAAAATTAAAATGTAATTTTTCAAGACATTAAAAAAATCTTGATGGTGTCAACCCTCAAGCCTGCTATACAAACTGAATGTCCGCACCATGTTGGCGAAGTTAGTACTAACATTTTCAAAAAGAGGGTGTCATGTGGTCAGCCCAACGAACCCTACAACCATTAATCTCAATTTTCTATACCAGAGCTGCTATTTATTGATTAAAGTATCTCCTCAATTGTCCTCACGAAGCTAAGTTGACACCATTCTGGACCCAATGCTTCACAGAAAAATCTGGAAGCGCTGAGAATCGAACCCGGAACTTTTCGATCTGTAGCCAGGAACTCTGAACACTAAAGAAGAGAGGTGGTCTTGAAGACAAATAATTAAAGCTATCACTGAGTCAAAAATATCATACATATATTAAATTATTGTAAGCTGTACTATGTGCAATGCGAGTGGTCGTATAAGTCATACAATAGGTCAAATTATTGTGTAAAGTCTGTTCAGCGTAGGAATTGTTTTCTGAAAGGCCTTTTTCCATACCAGAAAGCTATTATATATTAGGATTTTTGTAGGAAAAAAGACCTTTCAGAGAGAAATTCCTACCTTCCTTGGTGACAACCGGCTATTTTCTTGTCTCATGACATCACCAATTCTACTAAAAGATTTTGTCCAACATTTTAAGAACCGTGACACAATTTCACCAAAATGGTAAAGATATGGTTTAAATTTATAGTTCCTTCTTATCCATCTTTTTTCATTTCCTAAAACGAGCCCAAGATGCTTAAATTATTTTAATATTCTTGATCTAAGCTAACTTTATTTCAAATAAATTACTGAAATATTCTTTATCTAAGCTAACTTAATTTCAAATAAATTACTGAAATATTCTTTATCTAAGCTAACTTGATTTCAAATAAATTACTGAAATATAGAAGTAATTAGAAGCCACTAATGTTTTTGATTAAAGTTAAGCACGCTTTGACGAGAATATTTTACTACACTTACGTGGCAGTTTTAGTAAGTTATCTACAGTCTAGTATTGGTAAATTTAGAAATCATATAAAAGACAAAGTCATCATCATAAGCCACCCAATCACAAGCCTGAAAGGCCTTTGTTTATAACCCAACACTGACGTGCTGACTTTATACGTTCACTGGATAGCAGCACAGACCAATAAACATCTTACTTATAACTTCAATTATTTTTTATTTATATATTGAGATTAAATCACAAGGACTGTTAAGAAGTGGACATGTTAACAATTAATGGAAAAGTTTTTCTCTCCTTACCAAAAGTAAAATTGTTTATTTGGTTTCATTAACAAATTGATTTATCACTCACTGTAGCTCCTATTCACTGTCATATACAGATTTATGTCTCAACTTTAAATTGTTTAAAAATGTTGATCTTGGCAAGAAGGTCAACATTAATGTATAGCTTTAGTCAGACAAAATCAACTATTCTTGTTTTAATAGATACGTCCACGTTGTAGTTTTATACATTAGGAATATTTTGAATATTTTTCAAATTCGTTTCTTTTTACTTTTTTTCGTTGACGTCCTTGGACTTGGATCATTTTCCCTTTAAAACTAATTTGTTCAGGGTAATCGATGTTCTTGCTAATAAAAAAGAATATAACAATGTAATATTTATCTGATTAAAATAATAATTATATTCGGAACAATAACATTTTTTTCTATAAACATAATAAAGTGCACAGCACATTCTAGAAATAACACTAGGGGTGTTTGTGTCAGTGAGTCTAGAAAATATTGGGTGTTAGTTTATTCGTATGTGCTTATTAAATGTTTTGAGAATATTAAAATAAAGCTCTATTGATATTGTCAGGTAAAACTGAACATGTGGGAAATCGGATTCGACATTAATAATTTTTTTTAGAGTGATAGCTGAAGGACTTATACTTTTACCTATGAATTGGTATTTTTCAATATTACAATCCATTTTTATGTGACACTTATTCTGTAAGCAGGGTTGAATTTTTGCGAGCGCCACTGAAGATCGAGATTTGGTCTGAATTTAAGCCAGCTACAATTTTTTTTATTTCAAATTGAGATTTTAAATGTTTGTATCGCGTCCCCTCTTAAGGTAATTTAGTAGCCATCCCTTAAAATCCATAATCAACTTCAAAAATTGAAAAGTTATCAATAGTTCACGAGTAGACCTGGGGCAATATTAACTAATTAGTTTTTATATTATTAATGTGTTGCAAACCTGATATAAAATTACCTTTGATTAATTTTACTCAATGAAATGGTTGAATATTACGTTTAGAAAATAGCATTTTGTAACTAGGAAACAAATTTGTGTTAAATTAAAATTGAGAAATGGTGTGTAACCTTACAAATACGTAACTATTCAAGTAAACTCAGTGAACAATTGTAAGTGCTGTGCTCTCTAAGAATAATTAATTAAACTGCGACTATAAAATAATTAAAATAAGGTTAAATACACGTTTACGTGAGTTAGGATAGAAACTTCGTATGGGTCATTTATGAGATATAAACTTATATTATGTCAGAGTATATAAGTGTGTTGGATAAAAATATCCACTCTATTTCTATCTAAATGTACTTTACACCACCTCACCAAGATCTAGCCTGGTTTTCAACAAACAACTAAATACGTTAGTCACTTCTTTTTAAATCTCAATTCACTCTTAACGCGGGGAATAAATAATCTGTGTTCTGTGACATCACAGTCATACGAATATTACAATATTGACATTTGTCTGACACTTAAGTTGGAGATGTAGGTAATTGCGAGCTAAGATGGGGTGCTAGTGAGCATGAGTTTAGGGAACTATTTTTGAAGTTTTTACAGCATTAACATTTTTGGTCAAAATAAATAAAATATTTCTTCTATAGAAACATATAGTTTAGTTTTCTGCACATGCTAACCTCAACAGTCCTTGAATATCTGTCGAGGGGGTCCTAGAATTTAATGACAACTTTTTCTCTTAATTTAAAAGGTTTGTCACCAAATGCCACCATGCTCATGCCAGATATTCAAAAACTGTTGAGATTAACACGTGCAGAAAACTAAACTATATGTTTCTATAGAAGAAAAATTTGATTTATTTTGTTCAACAAATGTTTATGCTATAAAAACTGCAAAAATAGCGCACTAAATTCGCGCTCACTAGCACCCAAACTTAAGGGCAGTGCTTTGTTTGCAGTTTTTATGACAAAACATTATTTGGCCAAAATAAATCAACCATTTCTTCTGTAAGAACATAGAATTTAATTTTCTTCCCATGGCTATGTCAACAGGCAATAGTTTTTGAATATCTGTCAAGGGGGTCCTGGAAATAAATGACAAATTTCTATATGTATTTAAAAAGTTTCTCATTTGATGTTCTTATGGCCATGGCAGATAATCAAGAACTGTCTATGTGACCGTGGGAAGAAAATTAAACTATGTATTTCTACTCAAGCAATATTCTATTTATTTTGTATAACAAAAGGTTTTGGTATAAAAACTGCAAAATCACTGTCCAGAGCTTGCGTTTTCTATATTCTCACCATAATGGGCTCTGCTCTAGTATATTTAATTATGTTTATCAACCATATGGTTATGTATTGTACCAATAAATTATGTATTTTAAACAAAATACATATTGATTGATTTGTATCTATTCATCATACCACTTTTTATTCCATTATATAGTAATTGTAAAGCTAATATCACGCTTTAGGGTAGCGCCTGTATATTCTTGAACTCTTAAAGCCGTAGTAACTTTCCGACCATGAATCAAGGGGTTGATCTACGCATCCCAGCAGCCCTCATGGAGGGACCAAACAATCAGAATCCATCTCGGCACAGTTTATTTTTAAAATAGTCTAAAAATATACACGTGTACCAAGCATACACCTATTTTTTTATATTATGAACAAAAAAGTGTTCAGCGTGCAATACAGGACGGAAAGATCTCCTAGAAAAGAATTATTGTAAAAATATATTGCGTTTTTTTTAACAGAACTATAAAACAGCCACTGTCCCCCAACTTAGAAAAATTTTAAGTTAAATTTGAAATCAAAAGGTAAACATATTTTAACAGGTAAATGTAAGACCCATCAATATTGATAGTTTAATTGTAATTATATGTTACGCTTAAGTTCAGCCAGATTTTATTAAGATAGCATTTTTTTTTAATATGAGCCAATAACCAATAATTTAATGTCATTTTATCCAAAGCAGCAAAACACATTTAATTTTCGTAAGCAGCTCTGTCACTTTTTATTAGATTTCCCTTCGTATAGATAATATATCAGCTAGTATTATTGTAAGGATTAAATGTACTCAAATATAAATGACATTTATTTTATTATTCTTGTGGCGTGCATTCAAAAGCGTTAAAAACAATTTTCGTAAAATGTTATATTCATAAAATCAAATCATAGCTAACTACCCTATTAATATTATCGAATATAATTATATAAATAACCTCTACGGTGGCTACATGGTCTAATGCAATACTCTCGCATTGGAATAGACTCAGTGACTGGGAGATCAAGGATCAAATCTCGTTCAGATGAACTGAGAGTGGTTTTTCCTCTCTTTTTCCACGCCAATGTGGGTATATTTATTCTAAATATAACCATCCTCATCCATAAAACTATTAGTGTAAGTATTACATAGGCATATAAACCAAACGAGTTGTAAGACGCGTGCTAATACACACACATATATATATATATATATAATTATATATATTTATATATTACAAGGTTACAGCCCTTGACGAAACTAACACAAACATACATTAGTATAAGATAGTTGGTGTAGTAAGTCGTGCCGAAATCTATTCAATTCACTTATTGATCAAACTCTTACAACTAAATATGAACGTAGGCAAAATATTAATTTTAATCTGATGAACTACAAAGAAATCTGATAAGTTGCTAACGTAAGATGAATTTCGTTCAAAGGCTTTAAAAAAATAAAATAGCAGCGAGAGAAAGAAAAAAAGACCAAAACCATTCCCTTCTGTCTCTTTTACACTTTTTATTTAATGACTTAAAGTACAAAAGATCGTTCGAGAATTTTCAAGTAAAGAATGTGCTGACTGCAAACTATAGAATCTCTGAAATAATGTACTTGGGTTTTTGTCATACAATTTTTTTTTTATTGTTCTAATCTAAGAGCGAGTAAATAATCTGGTAAATTTTTTGGAGCTCTCTTGACCTTAACATTTACCCATATAGCCTCATTCTATTAAATAGTTTATGTAAGATTGGGATTTTGAGCTAGAGTTTCATGTCATCTTCATTTTATAGATAAATATATATACATATTTATTGGAATAAGTCTATATAGGTAATTGGAATGCATAATCATTCATATATTTTAGAGACACATTGATAGCTATAGGGTAATCTCATCACTATCGTTTTAGAATGGATTACTGGTGAGGAAGATACGGGGAGCTCAGATACAGTTCCTATGTAGTGAAGATGGTTTTTCCTTGATAGTTTTCCTCTCTCCCTCCATGCAAATGTAGGTACAATTCCTCTAAAATTATTCCTTCCTAATTCGTATTCCATTAGCGTAATTAAGGCATGAGTATAACCTGAAAGGCTAATAAATTGTGATCGAAATTTAAAAAAAAATCCTTTAAGAATGATTAACCCAAAGCAATTCGATTTTTTATTGTTAAATATAAGAAAAAATAAATGGTACGGCGCACCGCACAGACTTTCTCTCTCTTTCTATAAACTCGTAAAATTTCTGAACGGAATAAT
>CABFWB010009027.1:0-14897 GCA_902151455.1 Timema bartmani
TTCCAGATGATCCAGTGCTAGGGCTGAGTGTAGTGGAAATGATTTATTTCCAGATGATCCAGTGCTAGGGCTGAGTGTAGAGGTAATTATTTTGTTTCCAGGTGATCCAGTGCTAGGGCTGAGTGTAGTGGAAATGATTTGTTTCCAGATTTTCTAGTTCTAGGGCTGAGTGCAGTGTATATGAACTGTGTTCAGATGATCCAGTGTGGACGATATTTATATATCGTTACCACCTATTTAATTATGAGACATTCACAGAAACTCCTTTGAAGACCAATTAAGTATTTTCATTTGTTTTAATTTCATCCGAAACCTTAGATAAATTTGTTGTACTTAAGTATATTGAAACAATGGTTCCAATTAATATTCCCAAGTTGCTTGAGTAATATATCATTTGTAATTTGGGTACATATATTGGAGATTTTGATTTAGTAAGAGTTATTTCGAAATTATGGACTAGTGATATAATAAATATCTTCCGAATGTGCTTGTTAAATATTCTATGTTAAAAAGTCTTAGTCAAAAAATAATGTCCACTAATGAAAAATTAAAATTAATTTTTTAATTAAAAATATTGTTAATTATTTTCAAGTTTAAAAAATTTAACCTTGAATTTCCCACATGTTCTTTCTACCCATCCGATAAAAATAAAACCATTGGAATTACGTTATTGTGGTTGGAATGGATTACAAAATAACTTTAATAAAAAGGAAGCCGAATATACATAGACGTTGATATGAGACTCCTTTAGGAAAAACCTCTTGTGATTACTCACTGCACCTTTGCAATACCACACACTGTAGAACTACTTCTAGTAATCTTATCTCATCACTGTGGAAACTAAAACTCCCAACTTCCCCATGGTAAAATATTACAAGAGTTCACTTCTTTCATGATAAAAAATATACATTAATAAACTAGATTATTTCACTCAAATGTTTATAGCGTGCCAGGAATGTCCTAAAATAATTCAGAGGTGAAAAGAGCACCAAGAACTATAAGCACTGGGGCATCTTGGCGGTTAAGAGCAATGTGATGAATTCAACAAAACGATCAGATAAAACCTGTTGATTTTATTATTTTTAAGAGAAAAAATATATAACCTTGTAAATTAAGTAAATTAAATTAATTTTATGGGGTTATTATTTAGGTTATCATGATTAAAAAAATTCCTACGTGCGATGCATTTGATAAATGACAACACTAATTTTAAAATTAAGTGTCATGAATTATTCTTAAAAAAGTAAAGGAAGCCATATATATTCAGACGTAGATTAAAATTGAATTGCCTTTATGAAGAGATAATAAATACAATGTTAGGTTTATCAACTCAAAACAAGTGATAATCAGTCCTCTCTTGTCAGGTGTTGATTATGTTAGAAAATTTATTCAGAAAAAAACAAACTATTTAATTAATGATGTATTAACCTAATTTTGGTCAGAGAATCCCTGGAGGGAAATGGTAATGTCAGGATAGGGGGATGCGTCAACACAATAAAATATACAGATGATCTATAATTTCCCGCCAAATGTAAATGATAGTTGCAAGAATTGATGGACTGGCTGGTTGAGATAGGAAGAAGATATGGCATGGATATCAGATAGTGGTAGTAAATGGTGATTTAAAAAATGAAAAGCCGTTGAAAATAAAATTTGGAAACCAAAGTTTGAAAACATAGAGAAGTTCAAGTACCTGGGAAGTCTGCTGATAAAATATGCCTTGCTCCAAGGAAATCTGGTCGAGGATCTCCATGACCAAGGTAGCTTTCAACAAAAAGAGATTATTTTTGAACAGTAAGTTTTGCTTTAAGCTAAGAAATAAATTGTCAAAATGCTACATTTGAGCATCGCGCTCTATGGAGTAGACACTTGGACTCTTAGGAAGATGTAAAAGATAGCTTTGTAATGCAGTGCCATAGAAGACTTACGAAGATCAGGTGGATCGACTAAGGGAAAATTAAGTAGTCCTAAGGAGAGTAAATGATAAGAGAACCATTTTAGATGTGATTCTGTGGTGCAAAACAAATTGAATCGGACCAACCTTAGGGGGAAATGTTTCTGAGCGACGTTATAGGAGGAAAGCTTAAGTGAAAGAGGATCTTAGGAAGAAGGTTGATATAAATATTAGATGACTTGAAGGAAAGAAGATAATTCTTGGAGCTCAAGAAGAAGGCAGATGACAGGGTGTATTGGTGGACCAAGTTCACTGACAAAAGGAATGGATCTAAGACATAATTTACTATAGTAATTAATTAACCAAGAAACATCTTAGTTGTGTAAATACATTGTTGGAATCCATTAATTGAGGGTTTTCCTAGCTTTCTATAAGTTTTGCTGTTAAATCAATAACTTGTGTGAACATTTTCAGAAGGTTTACTTTGAAACAAAATTTTTCCGTTCTTTCATCTTCAAAAGATGCCCATAAGTTTATTTGTTTATTCTTTCAAAGATAATAATCTAATTTTTTATTCCAAATTAAAGAGAACTAAAACATTTCTCTTTTGGAAGCTATAAGGTACAAATATTAAGTTAATGAATGTTTGAAAAAAATAGTCACAAAATAGGAATTGCTTGTAGAATATTTGTAACAAGATTTTAAACAATATTACCAGAGCCATATCTCAAATTAAACACCAAAAATTAGGCTAAGCTATATTACAATTATTTCGCCACACCAGTGACGTTATCCTTGGGAGCATAGTCGACTAGGAACTCGATGTGACGGCAAATATCGATAGGTCCTCTAAATTTTATTTTTTTATTTTTCAGTTCTCAACATTGAATATATTTATCACGTCACGTGACAGTGAATATCAGCAGTGATTGTCAGTCATCAGGCAGTAATAGGAAGTCTAGTTTTTATGAGAGGGACTCCTTAGACAATGTGAGCACTTAAGCAGGTTTTATTATATCTAAATAGGCTTATGTATGCCCTAGATAATTACTTAGACTAATGTCATATGTTATATAAATAGCTTAAATTCTAATGTAGTCTTAGCCATAAGAATGAAAACATAAAATGCATTTCCTTGTAGGAGATTTCTCAAGTTCTAAGTTTTAATCAAATAAATATACCAGTACGTGAAATAGAAAAAAAGACAAGAAAGCATAATAATAGTTTACATATTCTAATTATTTTATACATTTTATCTGAGTGTTAGTCCAGATAAGTAGTAGGATGCGATACATTAGATAGACACAAAATAAAAGTAAATAGCACTAAATATATAAAACTAATTTTACATTGGTATTGGATTTTTTGTTTTATTTAAATCTTGGGGCTATTTGAAAAGTACAATAACTATAAGTACCCAGGATGAAAATGGGAAGCTTTTGCCTATTTAACAAGTACTAAACTGGTAGGAGGATTATAAACCAATAATTAAAGAAATCAAAGTTGGTTTATTGTATCAAATCCTAGCCTCCCANGGTTTATTGTATCAAATCCTAGCCTCCCATAGCTCATAACGTGCTCATGCAGATCTATCTCTGATGGATAGCTTATTATTTTTGCTTTTATTTATTATTTACACTTGCGCTTACAAACCTTTAGTACAACAGGTGAATACTAAACGTTTTATATTTGATATCTTATTTCTTATAAACTAAGTTTAACAGCTCTTTACTCCCCTGAATTAAAATTCAATATTTCATAAATTCACTCGTGGAGAGGGTAGGGATTAGTTTCGTCTACTCTGGTCTGCTGGTAACAAAGAAGTCATGGCTTGAATCTCAGCTGAGACGTGCTTATTTATTAATTTATTAATTATTTCCCAAACTACATACACACAAATATGTTCATACTTTTCTAAAATAAATTTGGTACATAAAATTATTTTGTTAAGTGTGTAAAATACTTCATAGTAATGAGGAAAATATAATCAGAACAGCGAATAAGGAGACCCAATGCTCAACATTGGCTGGGAAGAGAGAAAGTCTTCCTATCCCTCTTTCTTATAATGTTTCACCAAGCACCCATATAATATGATGACAATTTTTACTCCTGCTTCCCCTTAAATTAAAAACGTTGTTGAGAATATGAATGTCATCACGTTGACTATGGAAGCTATGGTCCGGAAACCGCAGCTGTCTCTTTCTCCAACCAAGGTTATCGCTATCATATTCCAATATGAATACTTCACTGCCTGTTGAACACAGCAACCACTTGACCATGTACCGCAACCTTAGTCTCATGTGACCAGCATTTTATACCCCCTCCCATCACCCGCCCCTCTTTCCTGGGTCACACTCTGCTCTTCAATTCTCCAACTTTCTCCCGAAGGGTCACCCAAAACTGCTTATTTTGATGGTGGCATCAATGTTTGGAAGATATTGAACTCTATCAGTTTTTGGAGAAATTGGTGTGAAACTAGGAAACATGATATGAGTTTATAAGAACTTTGTAAACTCTCTACGTGCACTTACACATCATTTAATCCTTGTGATTTGTTGTTTTAATGTGACATGTTCAAAACAAAGCTCTTTTCTTTTATGACATGAAAAGAGATTAAATACAAACGAGTATATATAAATGTAGGGCTTTGTTTGACATCACCAAAACAAGCACATGCATTAATTAAAGCAGTGTTTCCACATTGTGGTACACGTAGCCTCTTGGGTACGTGAAGGATTAAAGAGAGTTGGTGACATATCATTAAGTTGTATTAGTCATGGCTTAAAAAGGTATTGTAGTATTATTATAAACATGTTAGAGATGATTTAGACGGGATTACATACACTATTATAAGCCATTATTTCTCCCCGTAATGTCTTGGATTGAATTATCTTTAGAGCTTTATTAAAAATGTTAAGGTTAAAATAAATTTCATTCCTTTTACTTATGAAGAGATGGAAAAAGTACATTGTTAAGTACACGTCCCTCAAATTCGTACACGATAAACGAACATTTGGGAAACACTGACCTAAAGAGATTACCTAAAAATAATTTAAATAATAATGTTATATGAAGAAGATAATGAGGGTAGCACCGGGTTTGGGCTGGAAGCTCATTGGGGTTGAAATGTGCTCACCCTCGTTCTGACTGCCCTCACTTGTATGAGACAGGAAGGAGGCCTCGTCTCTCTTCCAAGGAGATGTTCCTCGTCCGGGAATCCAGTCAGGGTGCCTTCTCGTGGAGACCCGTGAGAAAAGTTTAGATGGCTCGCCAGAAGGGCAGCTAAATCTCTGTAGAGTTCGTCTGTGTGGGAGTGAATGGAGGGGAGGGTTCTTCCCCTAATCTCTTCACAATAAGTGGTTGGTAGCTAGAACCTTCCAGGAAAGCTAGTCAGGCCACCTCCTGAAGGCTTCCGCTGAACAACTTGGGGCTTAGATACATTTTAAGGGTGATTCAAGAGGTGACACAGGTAAAAGCCTTCTTCAGTTTGATGCCTAGGTTGTGTCTTAACTCCCTGACATGTGAGTCCAGTAACTCTTCCTGCCAATGTAATTTTGGCCAAGGCTGGGTTTTTTCCCCAGTTTTTCGGTGATGACAGGATCTACAAAAATAACGGAGTCATTGGTCTTTACATTGCCTACTGCGCATGAAATATGCGTGGCTACGCTCGAAAGACAAAGCCATAATGTGTTAGAGGAGCTTCAAAAGTAGTGTTTAATACACAGACAAGTGTTTGCCGAACCCTAATACGGCAAGTTAGTTTCCACTTTGAAATACCCTCACTTATCAGACTCGTGAAGTGACGAGCTACCTAATAAAGAAAATAGTTTGCTTTATACTTCAAATTGTCTTACTAATCATTCGTGTTCAATGTGTTTAGTAGGGCTATTGGGCTATGAATGAAAATAGTGAAGTTCACGCACGGGAAGTGTACTCAATATTTTAATGAATACTAACACAAGGGTTGCACATCACTGTCGGTATAAAGGAGACCCGAATTCAATTAATTTAAATTAATTGAAAAATTACAGTTGGATATGGGAATGGATCCCGGGATCCCTGGCAAAGAGCGCCAATTCTCTAACATTGAGCTATCCAGGATTCTTCCCATGCTCAGTTTAGTTCCATCCTCAATATACATTTTGCCATCTCATACTATGTAGTTGACGATTTCCACCAGTCCATCCTGGACTCAGTCTTGAGCTATAAGTGAAGAATGACCCAGAGTAAGAGACGACCCCTGGACAGCTCAGTGGTAGAGCATTGCTAAGGCTTGCTAAGCCAAAAGTCTCAGGTTTTAAATACTTTTTTGCCTGTAGTTTGTCAACTAGTTTAAATTATTTGAACTGTACACATATTTGCCTAGATGGAAACTGTGAAAATATAGAATATATATCAACTTTAGAACTTCCAGCTAATATTCTATCCCCACCTTCCCATCACCATTAAATCTAGATAGATGAACTGTCCATTGATTTGGATTCAAAATTATATTATTATAGTTATTTACTCTTTTATGGTTGCATATTTACTTATTTTATTTCCCCACAACATAACAGCAAATTGCTATATATATGAAGCATTATAATTCCTTTAACATGAACTTTATCTGATATAATATGTAATAATTTTAATTTTAATGCTGGAATTTTAAAATGCTGAAATTAAGAAACCATCTTTAGTGTTGACTTTTAACTTTATACCTAAATGAATTAAGACAGTCTGTTTAAATTAATAACAACCATAGCTGTGATTGTCCAGAAAACAAATGCTTTACGATAGGACTTAGACTTAAGACCTAGCATATTTTATTTATTTAAATGATAAGAATTTCTTTAAATTAATAGTTCTGTGGGCAGTGGACTCAACTCACTTTGTGCTACTGTTGTTATTACAGTCATAATTATTCTATTGGGATTTAGAGTTAAATATTTCCTATTATTTATTTTTGTCTTTGAAAATATTTGTTTCCTTGCTGGACAAGTTAAACAGAAATTCAATTAATACAACAATTAATAGTGCCCTGTATTAATTTACAATAGCCATGTTTCACGGGTTTAAGTCGACAGCCTCATAATATATGTCAGAATTTAAAAGCAAACGCCTGAAGTACTCGATCGATTGTTAAGAATTAGTGATTCAAATCATTTCAGAATATACATTAAACGAAAAGCCATTTGAGAAAACAACATTTTGAAACAGTTATCCATATTTCAAATGTACATTAATCGTTTGTCTCGAGTTCAAAAACTATTCTTGTCAAATTCGTTGAGCGTGGTCTACGCATTTGACGGTTATCGCAGAAAATGGTCAAGCTAAAAAAGAACCTTGGTATGCTTGTTCATTTATATTTAAAATTACATTTAGTGTAAATCATTAAATAAGTATGAAAAAATTTGACCGAACTTTTATTTATATCTCTGTATTTAAAAATAGTTTTTCTTTTAAATGTACACTTTCTTATCTGTGTTGGTAGCATGTCTGCCTACTAGGTTAGATGTCAAAGGTTAAATTCACTATGAAACTGACTGATTTATCACGTGATATCAGTGAGAAATGTATAATGATATGACTGAATAGTGCGTCAATTTTAAAGATAAGCCATTTAGTAAATCATATTTTTAGATTAACAAAAATTTGATATTAATATTTTGTTTTGTCAACACTAATCTTATTCTACTATATTATTAGTATTATTTTATAGCTTTTTATACTATCTGTAGCATCAATTAATCTACAATAAACATCAACATATTTAGTATAAAAATAAGACTAAACGGCAAACATCAACTTAGGCTATCATTCACCATGTACTCCATTCAATCCCTCCCCCTAAGGGTGATCCAAGCACACCCACCTGATGCAAAAGTTGATTTTTGACTAGTGAGCTCAACAAGAGTCGAAACAAGGTGCCACATCATAGCAGTTCTCCAATATTCTAGAATGATGGGGTTACGTCACATACTGACCCAGAATGTTCCAGATGTTCAATTTTGATTACATGGCAGCATATTGTGTAGAATCGCCTCCTGACAGTCGACATACGTTCCCTTTTCTTATTACCGCTCTTTAATTCCCATACCTAAGGTATTATTTATCCTTCTTTGGGGTAGCTACTGTATTTAACACCCAGAAACAAGCAGTGTAAAACCACTCTTGGTGGAGATTTCATTCGAAGAGGAGCTAATTCGTTAGCTTGTACGTTAAATATAATGTAAGAGTAATTTATACATGTTTAAATCTTTAATTCTACTAAATTGGATCCAACAGCTTATCTCAGTCGATAGCATGACTGCCTGGTAACCGAAAGGTCTCAGGTTCCATTCCAGGCATGGCTGAAAAATTTATCATTTGTGAAATGTGAGTTCACACTCTCACACTGATAAATTAACGGCCGGGGACTGGATCTTGTAACTGTCCTAATCTTAAGTTAGATTATAGGGCATATGAAGCTATGACAAGCCTATCAAGACGGTCCCAGACAAATATCTGGCTTGAATAAGGAACTGACCACAGGCTGGAAACAGTAATGGATGTTAAGTAGATTCTAATAAATTGTATTTTCGCATAAAATTCACAAAATAATAATGTTTATATTTGGAATCTTTCAGTGAAAACTACTTTCTGCATTCATAATTTATTATTTACATCATATTAATTTGTATAGTAAAGAATGATAACAATTTACTTAAGTTACTTATGTTAACATTTTTGATAGGACCTTTTTTTTAGCGACTCTTAATGCGTGATAATGTATGTCAAATACACTATTATTGTTCTCTGTCTCTTTTGGGCTTGTGGAATATTTTGAATTGATCTAACTTTAATCTCTTTTTTTTAGAACAATGGAAAATATTAAGTAGCTATTAATTTCTATATTTTTATTTGATTTTGATCAAGGTAACTAAAACTATGATTTTTTAAAATCTGATATACTATTAGTAAGGAAATATTAACTATTACTCTCTGTTTTTAAGACTTGTTACTTATTCTCGCTCTAAGTAACTAAAAATTATGGGAATAAAATAATATTTTCTATTTCTGATATAATATTAGAGAGAATTAGATGAAAATTAAAGTTAAATTTACCTTTTATTTTTATTGCTTTGTTAATGTCACTATAAATTGACTCAAGATTCTTTATATGTTTATCCATGGTACTTTCCTTATTATATCCGGTCTTCTTTAACAAGGCCGTTGAGGTTTGTACTCAATTTTGAAATATATTTCCGTTAATATATATAATTGTTTATTCTATTAAATCTATCAATCAACTACCTATAAATAAGGACTCATTAGCTAAAACAAAATCCCATCCCTGTTTAATGAGAGACAGAACTTCAGCAAACAGGATTAACAATTTCCTAAACCTAATATTATTAATGGATTTTACTATATTATTTGAATTCTTGGTTTACTGATCTTAAGTTAACTTCTATATTGGCTGGGCTCCTGCAAGCTTATTCTTTCCTTTGGGGCTTTTACTCAAAATGCATTTTAAAAAATCTTCTTTCATACCCTGATATTTTGCTCTATCTCATTTTATGTTTTTTTTTGTACCATCCTTATGTTCCAAGCTGTCCTTTTCTTTAATAATATTTAAAAGGGGCTACATATATATCAAAAATTAAAAACTGTAAATCACGTGTCCTCACGTATTAATACGTGATAGTATATTTAGTGTATTTTATAGACATCAGACTAGGAAGGCTCTTACTATGTTTATTAAACTGTCGTCATTAAAACTCTTGATATGGACACTTACTAGTAATAAATAAAACTACTTCGGAAAGCACGTGGGCTAAAACATCAGCTATGTCTGAAATAACTTTACCTTGTCGGAGACAAGTTTGCATTACCTTAAATTCTACCTTGCTCATTCCTACACCATTGGTATGGATAAAAACTAGCCCAGATATGTAGTAAGACCTTGTGCACGTATAAAGTAAGAATAATAAGAAACAAATCCAATAAGTAGAGCACATTTTGTTAAGTTCAATTATCTATACTATTATTTTCCCCCTCTAGCTTGTATTATTAAATTAAAAAGGGGGACTTTAATAAATAGAGATCTTAGATGAAACATTTGTCACTGAAAAGTATCCATCTTGAAAATATTCAACTTTTATTTTCTGGATAAGAAATTTTTATTTAAATGAAACAAATGTATTCCTGATTAACTCATTCCAAGGACGTTAATACTGGAAACATTATCAAATGTGTTCCAATAATGCAATAATGGTTATTCCAGTTATCTTCTATCATTCACTTATCTACTAAAGCTCTTAGTGGTTGAATGTGTAACTAACTTCAAGTCTGATTTGGAACTTATATGATATTACTTTATTATTATGATAAAAACTTTAATATATCCTATATCCTTCTTGTTGGATTTAATCATCTTACAATTTTAAGAAGATTCTTATATCTAATTTTTAAAATTTCTTTTCAATTTATTACTTTCTAACCAATCTGTTCCCCTACAATCACCTCCAATATTTTATGAACATATATACTATATTATATACACATACCATTTATAAGGCTGCAAGCCGCCACGGAAGAAGAGTTTCAACTCATGGATAAAATCACGAAAGTTAATAACTGTCGGTTTCAAAAGTACATGTTTTAATTTTATTTTCTAAAATTAATCAACACTAATGAGTCTGATAATATGAACAAAAGCTCTTTCCTGAATATACGATACTGTGAATGTGCTAAGTGTGGTGGGTTCATACGATAGCCAGTGAATCTACAAAACCACTCACTGGTTCAGTTAAGGAATGTAAGCAATTAATGTATTATTGCACGTACTCACCAAAACATAAATAACCGGTGGGTTTATAAAATGACCATCAGCCACTGGTGAGTGTTAATAATTCACATCAAGTTTCAGTTAGAATAGGCTAAGCTAGGTTAGGTTAGGTTATATTAAGCTAGTTTTTATAGAATAGGTTAGGCTCCACTAGGTTAGGTTGGATTAAATTAATTATCTATACTTTAGTCAGCATGCATTAGGATAATACAAATTCACAGGTAAATCTAGTCAATAAATTTCATGTTTCATACTTTCAATTAAAATTATTAAACTAGTAGTAAACTTAGATAAATCCTATTATTTGTTACATTAACCATTGACTTTGGTGATTTTATAAATTCACCGGTAGTTCTATAACATTATTAATTCAGCACACCCACAGAAAGATATATATTTATAAATATTTTATTGGTTAAAAACATTAACTACACAAAATGAGATATTACCGTGTATTATTCCTTGTAAATAGTTACTGGTTTTGTCTCAAAGAGATAGAAAAGAGTATTTTTATTCTTCCATCTCTAACAAAAAGTACAGTCATTAAATGGAGAGTGATTCTAGCAAAGATACCATGTATTTTATCAGTGTCGGTCTCTCTCTATCTCTCTTTTTTTTTTCTTTTTGCTCAGCAGAGCGTGCTTCCGTTCTTTATGTTCAGTCCCTTGCTGTCCCGGATAAAGGTGGAAACGAGTTGTCCATGGAATTGTTATTTTACAGACGTCAAGTTGGTCTTGTGTCATAAAAGATGATAAAAAGGTTCCATTGCTCCATTTGTTGGATGACATGACTTTTTACGTGTTTAATGGCTGACTTGGACTTTGTTCCTGAGATAAACCAACTGGGAAAATGTGTATTTACGAACAATTAGTACCTATGGAAGCCATGTTGATTGTTGTTTAATGTATTGGAATAATTTGGTTTTCAGCAATAATCCATTTTGGGGGGGAGGGTTAAATTTGGTGTCAACTCAGCAACTGCTTGGTTTGTAAAAATTTGTAGATGACACTAATGGCTGTGTCACACTGTGCTAAATCACTACTAAGTAGCGGCTACTCCATTTTTAAGATACTTCTATGTCACATTGTTAGTATAGGCATATTGTGTGGTTAGAAGGAGATAATTTTTGTAAAGCTAATTCTTGCTGGAAAATATTCTATAGAGTATCCTTTATCTCTAGAAAAAAAATCTGAATTCTGCCACGGGGAACATCTTGAAAAAATTGTGGACAAAAGAGGGTTTTTCTTATTCATCGCTTGAACCGATGGTTTTGAGAAAAAAATACAAGAGAACAAAAATAATATATTTAATTTTCTATAAAAATAATCAACATCATTTTTCTCTATCTTGTACGGTTAAAACGTTATGGTTAATTATATATAAAGCAATAGTGTGCAAAGAGTTTAGGCTATGTGCAACGTGTTATTTTCTTCATAATTGTATGCCATGCCCACATTAGCTAAAAAGGAGGAATTCTGAATAGTTCTCAGATTTATAAGAATGTAAATTAATTAATCTTTGAAATATTAGTATAATAAATTTCGATAGTTTATAATACTATAATTACAGTATAAACCCAGTTTTAATACGCACACGGAGTTTATGATTTCACTATTAAATCACAATATTGTTATTGTCATCAGTTATTTAGCCAAGCGTCATTGCTTTGGGATGATTAGATTGAGGAGAGATGAACTTTTTTTTCCACTTGTGTATCACATCTCTCCTGTTCATCATAGGAGTCATCTTCATCAAAACATTCAACAGTGTAAAGGTCATCGTCAACGTTGATCTCCAATCTATTGGTGCAAGACTCACCAGCACATGCACCAAACATTGTTGAGCAATGAAGACCACATTTTCTGCAATCGTAATTCCTTTCACAACCAGTTTTACAATTGCAGCACACAACTTGGATCAAATAGTCCGGTGCTAGGGAGAGAGTTGTCGGAACTGGTTGAATTCTTCATGTTCTACCCTCCATCTCCGTTTACCCTATAGGAGGTGATCACCGTGCCATACCTTAACTTGATGATAGACTCGTAGACTATGCTGCCGAGCTGTTGCAGAAATTGGTGGGAGGGATGCAAGGTTTAGTACATAGCTGGGAGGTTTCTTGCCGACTAACTGCATATACTTCTTGAATCTGGATGTATCTAGACCATCTTCAAGCTTACCACCATATAACGTGATGAAGAATGCCTCACCTACAGCTGTTATTTCATCTTGTAGCTTTGATAGTTCAATGAATTTACTTACAACAGATTGCAGTACAGTGTCTTATCTGAGCTTATTAAAACCAGTGATATTCCCCTTTTTATATATGGTCTAGACATATATCGCAGCCCATCATGGCATGTATGAACAGAATATTATTTTTCATGTATCCCAATCCTTGATGAATCTTTTATCTGCTATAATTTTATTTCTGTGTATTCGAGCTACTTGGAATTAACTTATGCGCCTTCTCACTTGTACGAGCCAGGACGGCAATGAGTACGAGTAGGTCTGTGTCTTCTCCCATCACAACTGAGTTACACCCTTTCTTTGCATCTTCTAGAGATGTCTCTACTATCGGTGTTTCTGCATCTGCAGAAGCATGGATCGCAGTATAAATTTGCTTTGCATAAGTAGTTTCCAAATAGCTTCAGAAAACTAGACTTATTTGCTGCCGAAGACCATCCCTCGCACAAGATTTTATAGATTGCGTGGCAGAAAAGAGGGGGAAGGTTGGACACAACAGCAATTGTAAAGGGTGCCCAGAGTCTATAAACTCAATTCTTTATTGAGTGATATAATATTCAGGAAGGAATGTACAGAGTAAATATTACACTTAGTCTAGGTATGGGACGACTTGGTTCAGAAATTAATGAAGAGTTTCAACTAGATTTCTGGAGACGGGAGGTAAACTGGGTTGGTGTCTGGTGGGGCACAGAATATGGGAAGGGAATCAAACCCGGGACCCTTGGCTTAGTGCGTACTGAATTATCAAAAAATCATTCCATATTCAGGGTTATTTTCATAGCTTAAGGCACAAACTGTAATGGGCATGTGGAAATAATAGAATAGTATGATTTATTCTCAAGACCACATCAATCGGTGACCCGGGAGTAGATTCATACCACCACGAGCTCAACGACATTGTACATATAACTAATTACATTGAGATCGCAAGCGCTTACATAATTAATTGTAAATGATAATGAGACAAGTAGGGTAAAAAGATTAATTCTGGACCAGCAAGATGGCCAAATTTAGCAACAATTTTGAATATCTGATTACCTGTCATAAGCTGTCAGAACATACCTGAAATGGTTTCCGACATATAAGATGGTGGATCCCCACACCTTCCTAAGACGTACAGGCAATGACCGTATCCTAGATGGTGTATCCGCACCCCTCCTATATCTTACAGCCAATGAGCATCTAGTAAACCTTAAATCGATGATTGGATCCAAGATGGTGGATCAATGCCTTCTTCTAAAACTTGCAGCCATTGAGCGTCTAGCAAACCTAATAACCAAATGAGCTCCTTACAAACTTTACAGTCCGGTTCCCAAAGATAGTGGATCCAAGCCAACCTCCTCTCCCCATTCTTCAAGACGTCATGATGAACGACCCCGGTTACCGCATCATGATCCTGCCCTTCCTCCATCCGCCTCTCTCATCACCAACCCCACCATCCTCCTGGACCACTTCCTCAAACCTTCACCAGAATCGGTTGCTAGCCCATCATTCTGATGATATAAGGTTTTTCAATTATATCTCCTAGAAAACAATGATGCACTTCACCAACCCTTTACAGCCTAATCCAATCCTTCCTCCCAAATCTCTCCCTCCCTTTCCCCAACCACCTATCAAACCCAACTACTTTCATCCTCCTAATCTCACCACTTACATAACCTCACCTCCCAACAAAAACCCCCAACATAAATTCCCTATACTCAACCCCCTACCACCAACCACCTACTCTAACCCCAAAGCCTCGACTTCCAAACCCGTATCACCCCTCCCTAAGATAACCCCAAACCCTAAACACACAAAACGGTACACTCAGCCCTCCTTAAAACTTCCGTTCAACTCTTCCTCCACATAATATTGCCTAGACATATTATAATGTAGTTGATTTTTGGACTGCTCTCATATATTTAAAAAGTCATGGATGAAGGTATTTTTCTTTGAAGTATC
>CABFWB010009028.1:0-14892 GCA_902151455.1 Timema bartmani
CGTTCTCGGTGTGATAAGGCATTGCACTGAAGGTTCTCAAATCTCGCCGTCCGGGACTTTGGGGAGTGAGGAGGGTTGAGGAGAGAGGAAGAGAGGAGGGAAAATGTGTTATATGGTTTCAAGATGCCGTGGAGATAATTTGGCACACGCGATGTCGCCCTAAGAAGAAATACTTGACTTGGAGGGGTCAAGGTTCTTTTTTTTACAAGTCACGATAGTCCTGGCAGAAAGAGTATAAAAACCAAACTTAAACGAAAATCAACATTAATATTTAGTATTATTTTATTTCGGCACAATATAAATTAAATTTTAAGTTTAAACCTTAGTTTAAGTGGACCTATTTGTATTTAAGATATTCGAAATATATTAATATTCACTAAAAAAAGGTTTAAGCTTTGTGTATCTTAAGTTTTAATTTACTAAGAACAGCTTTATTATTATTATTATTATTATTATTATTATTGTTATGATATGATAATAATTATTATTATTGTCTTTCAGGAGTAGTATAAAATATTTTGGGAGGTTGTAGTATTGATAATTCTCAGTAAAAATATTTATATAATGTGTCCAACTATCCATGGAAGCGAAGTTACAGATGATTGAAACCGGCATGTAAAAAGCCATAAATAGAGGAATTAATGAACGATAAATTGACTACTTTGTGATTATTGACTGTTTTAATGACATTATAAAACACAAATAATTAAAAGTTCACAACAAATGGTCAAAAACCACTCCGTCAATCTCAGTGCACTTTGAAACTCTCGTGGAAATAGAACGTGTTCTTCTGAGGTTGTCTTGGCGTTCCTTTATAAGGGCTGCATTATCAATAATGCGAGCAAGCAATTCGTCTATTGTATTTACCTTTTCATTTATATTTTGTTAGTCATTCATTATTATAAACCATTATCTAAGGGAGTGAGACATGGAGATTTTGGGGCCAATTAGCGGGACCACTACGACCGATCCATTGCTCAGGTAAGGTTAGGTTTAAATGTTGTGTCACCTGGCAACTGTAAGGTGTAGGAGTTCTGTCATACTGATTGTTGATATCAATTCTTGTAGTCAAGGTAAACTCCTCCAATTGTAGAAAAAGTTCTATTTGCAGTAATTTTAGAAAAGTTTGCCGTGTAGGACGATTTGGTAGGACAACAGGCCCAATCACCTGATTGCCAATCATACCACACCGCACGTTCACAGAGAAACGACATTGAAATTTTTTTCTTTCTTCGTTGGCATGTGGATTTTCATCGAGCCATAGAAGCGAGTTGTGGGTATTGTTGATACCATCACGGATGAAAGTAGCTTTATCGAACCAGCACCAGTTTCAAACAGCTGTATCCCCGCATCCTTTGAGAACTAAACACATGTTTACAAACATTTTTACTCTAAATAATCAACACTACAAACTTCCAAAATATTTTTTATTCCTCCTGAAACATCATGTATATTGTATAAGCAAGCTATACCAATATTGTTCGTAATATCTCCGAAATAAATGTACCATTAAGAATAAATTTACCTTTATATTATGACAGTATGTAGTTAAATGTTCATCTTCTCAAATCACAAGGTAAAATCTAATAAGCCTACTATTTAAATATAAAGCAATCAGTTTATAAACGTCTAAATTATATAATCTCAATAATGACTTGGTATAAACATACTTTTATTTAAGTAACAGATATTAGAAAATGGCGAATTTATTTCCTCTTTCAAATAGGGAGGACAATTTTGTTACTTTTTATTTGCATTGTATCTTTCCTCCAATGGTCAATCTTGGGATAGCCCTTAAAACCCTTTTCATGAGTGACCTTGGTACAATCTGAGGTCAATTCTCGACACGATATAAAGTCTGAATTAAGAAGTCATGAGACCCTATCAAGATTATAATACCTTGTTGGTTACACGTATTCATAATTTCACCAAAAATGGACTAATCTTAGCGTATGGAGAATATTTCAATAAATAATTTGGACAAGAATTTTTTTTTTAAGTAATCAGAGTTAGGGAACTATGTCCAAAATATTTTATGAAAATAGTGTAAAATTTCTTTTAATGAAAATCATTATTTTATCCCCTCCTGAAATTAATTACAAAGACAGTTTTTTTTTAACAAATATAATGCTACCAAATGTGATCCTTCTCAATGTAAATAGAATATAAATGTAGCGCCAGTTGGAAGAACTAGATTATGTTCTTGCTTACGTCACCCAGTACATGATAGCTATATTTTAATTTAAGAACAGCAACACATACATATTATTTGAATTTAAAGGTTTATTTATTATGGTGACTATTATCTGTCAGTTAACTACTCTCCTACCGTAGGTGTGGTGTATGTATCTTAATAGGTGTTTCTACTTACATGTAGCTCATTTTGATAGTCAAATGGTCTAGGTTAGAGGTTTCCAACTTAAACGAAGGCCACAATTGAATCCCCGATTCTAATGACGGGTCGAATCATAATCGCTTAATTTTGGTCAAAATATGCAAAAACGAGAACAAATATTTAATTGTGAATGAAATAATAAGTGGTAATTTAAATATGTTTAATTACTCCTAAACCATTATTCTGACTAAAATAAACTAATTTGATAAATAAATATAGAGTTTTATATATAATATATATATATTTTAGCAACGCGTTATAATACCCATTCGGTTCGTACGATTATTTAATAGATAAGCCAGTGGTCTAAGGATGAGTAAGCTAAGATGGGAAAACATTTAGGTCAAAACATCCTAATTACACCCAACAGGGATTGAACCACGATAAGCCCGTCATCGAGAGTCTAGTCTATTGTAAAAGAATGTGGCCACTGAAGTGGGTGTCAATATATTACAGAAGTTGTAAGGAAGATATTGAACATGAACATCAATTGAAACATTCACTAATTATTCCAAACAAAGTCAAAACTTTTAATTTCTTGTATAAAAACCCCAATTTTACTAAAGTAAATCACTTCACCAGGAAACTTCTTGAGCTGTAAAAGAAGGGATCACAGGCCGTATGCTGCCCTTGGGACACGAGTTTGAAACCCCTGGTTTAAGGCTTTACTCTCAAAATAGACTGGCCCTACAATGACGGGGATGATATGGTTTGTCATACTTTCAGGTGTATTGAGAATAGTTTCCCCTAAATTGTTCTCCACTCTAGCTACATGCAAATGAAGGTACTCTTTCTCTTGATTATACGTTCCTCATTCCAAACACATTAGCTTAATTTGTACATATGCGTATATCCCGTGAGACGTAGTGACAAAAAATATGTTTGTATCTACTTACATAATATTAAGACCTATAAATAAGCAAAGAGTTTTGTTAAATTCATAATTTGTGAGATTACATCGAAACATATAAAGGCCTAATGTAGTTGTAACAATCCTTTAGTGCTATCACAAAGAAAATTTTAACGAAAATCCCTTGTACAAAACCTATCCCTTTAAAAGTAAATACGTTTTAACTATAAACTACCTTTACCAATATATTTTATGTACTTATTTATAAATTACTTAATTAAAGAAGAGATTAAAATTATGAAATCTAACATAAAATTTTTATAATCAATTTAATAAAGTAATAAAGATTTTACATAGTTAACCCCTCTATTAGACCTTGAAAGCTGTAAATCTCTTAGAATTAATTTTCTATAATTTTATTGCGTGATAAACTGATAAGAAAATATTAAACTTTCTATTGTATATTTTTTTCTACTTGAATACATAAAATTTACAACGTGGGACTTCTAATCATATGGCCACTTTATTTTCTTCAATTTCCATATGCCATGACTGTGTATACCTGTCATATCATGTGCCGCCTGCCTGTTGCTTGTCCGTTTCCTACGTCTCCCCTCTTTTTACCATTATGTTTTGTGTGTGTTTTTTTTACTCCACTGCACTTGAAGGGACAAAGAATGGCGAGATATCCGCTCGCATAAATCTTCTAAGAGTTACTTACTTATTTACATTAATAGTGATACTGATAACGGCGCTGTCACGCAAATCTAGCTACATGCTCACACTAAAAAAACTCGACCAAGGCACGATTTACCGTTTTGAATATTGATTTTTTTTTAGGCTTTGTGTTTGTTTGCTAAACAAATATAATATGAATGTAATTTTAATGTAACTTTAAATATATATATATTATATTCAGAATTATAGATAAATCTTAACTTTCAATTTAAATAAAATTGAATTCGTATTAATATTTTGTTGCATATGAGTCAAGTTTTAAGAAAAATAAAAAATAAAATTTCCAAAAAATATTATTCCAGCCTAAGGTTAAGATTCAAGCTCTAACCTTAACGTATCTGGTAAACCATAAAAAAAAATTCAACCGACGCCCCTTTCCGCGTGCCTGTTTGCACGATTATAAATTAGTTGAGAGTCGTACATAAGGATATAATATCCTAGTTTATAACTGTTATGAAGAGACCATGCCAAGAAAGGTGCGGGGAAAGAGGGAAAGTTGGGGGAAATATTCTGGAGTTCAGGAGGGAGACAAGAAGAAATAAAACGCGTGATATCACGCGAGAGACTTCGTGCAGTATTGACAATTGTAGCGTTTTCATGCGACAGACCAAGAGTACCCTGCGGGACAGCGACAATACAGACAACTAAATAGAACGTAGAACGATATTTCATACAAATAGGTTACTTTTGTTAGATAGAAAATCAACCGTATTCATGCCTTTATCTATTTTTTTCTAACTTGAAGTCATTGGTTCGTGTCCCAACCAAGTAGACGCAGGTGTATTCTCCTAAATACTATCACACTTACCCTCCATTCAAATTCTGGTATATTTACTTTAGATTCTACTCACAATAAATATATTCCACCAATGTAAATAAAAGTAAAGTCTGGAAGGATAGAGAGAGACACACATATTACACAATAAAAGAGAAAGGGAGCAAGCTTACCACGAAGTATTCAACTATGGTGTAGGTTATAAACTTGGCTAAAATTCTAAAAAAAATTCTTACGAAATTATCTAATAATATAAAGGATGATTTTAAATAGACACAATAATTACCTAGTTACTTAAAAAAAACTCGTAATGAATGCACATGACTAAATCCAACACTTACTTTACAAATGGAAACCAAACGATATATATACAATAGAATGACCTTAACAACAAAATTCTTGATTTCTGATCAATATAACATTGATTGACATATATCTGTTTTTAAAAAAGGGCCCCCTCCCAACGCAATTCTTTTCGGTTTAATTAAAGTGTTTCTTCAGGAATGAGTATTTCACTACCATAGACCTACATGCTAAGAAGATACAAATTTTAAAGCTACATTATCTTCTCATTACGACAAATGTGTGATTAAAAATATTTTTGTATATTAATACATTTATAAAATATTGCTTGTGTTTAAAAAAATACCTATTCAACAGAAATGCCTAAATATTATTCAAAAATTCTCATAATTGATCCAAAAAGCATATAGACCAAGAATAAATGAACTAAAAATCCAAAATGACAAAAAATGACCTATCCTATATATTATTTCTGTTGTAAGCATCCCTTTTTCTCAACTAATACAAAGCCTACAGCGATGAATAAGGTATCCGTGGATAGGCTTTTTTACTGACTTCTGACATAATATACTTTTTTACCGACTTCTGACATAATATACTCATTTTACGTTAAATCAGTTTGTCAAAGACAGGCTTAAAGACTGGTAAAATCTATATTTCTTTAACCAGGTGATTATTAAAAAAGTTCATGTTTATGTGTGATGGACAAAATATAAATATGCCATCAATATTCGGGCCTTAGTTATAAAACAAGGTAACGCTTATGGTAAACTGAGTCTACTGTATTTGTATTCCCGATTATAATTGTTTCTTTCTTAATTTTCTGTTGAATGTTCTGTTTCTGAAAACTTTATTTTTTATACATTAAAAGCAGTTACAAATGTAAACTATTATAAATGAGAAAATTAATTCCACACTTAGGCTATAACCTAGAGTTTCGCTTTGTATTATTAGAGCAGCTTCTGTGGCCAAGTTATTAAAAGTTACATGCTCAATTAGTAAATATTATTGATATAGTTAGACATTTATTTTATAATCACAATAGATTGCAAAAACTTTGAAAAAAAAATTATATTATAATACCAAATATTTTGTCAAAGGTAGTATCAAATATCTTATTATACAATTTATAAATTAAATATTTTTATTTTATAAAATAATGATGACAGTCTGGTGCCAACCTTAAACAATAATATTACAACAGTGGTATCGAAATGTATGATGGTGGGATTTAAATTATAAAAGAAATATATATATTCACTATTTGAAACATATCATGAATTAAAGTTAAAACTAACACTTTGTATCGACATCATGGTTTGTATTTTAAATATCATAGAAACATATTTAAAAATAGTGAAATTTAAAAATGTATTTGTTCAAAATACATATATGTTAGAACTAAACACTAAGCTAACTAAAAATACCTATTCACTTAACCATTTTTGGATTTTCATGTCTATATATATTTGCCCAAAATATTGTTGATTGCGATTGCGGATTTGGACGCTCCAAGCATCGTAAAGGAAACCACATAAAACCTTCGAGAGTCGTTTTAAACTATTAATCAATCTTATAACCAATCGCCGCTCTCATGGGTTCATGGTGTAAAAGACCCGACCTCTCCAGGTGAGCCAACTGAACATCTTCTAATGGTCTATCAATCTACACTTGGCTGGTCTTGGGCTACTAGAATTGACGTCGCTAGATCTTAAGTTCTAAGGGGAAAAAATTTAACCCATTTATAATTTAACTTTTAAAATATTTACTACAAAGTTAATAACACCAACAGTAGAATAATATGATAACCAAACTAATTCTATAAAACATATGCATTGTTACAAATTTTCTAAATTAAACAAATCATTGTTTCATTAACAGTAATAAAAGTGACCCATTTGAGTGATTATTGGAGAGAGGGCTATGACTTCATAATGCTTCTACCCTATCTCAAAGAATTTGTATGACTGTATCGATAAAACCAAGAACTTTGAAATTAAAATCTCTCGACGTAATTTAAAAAACTACTTAGTAAGTCAAAAGCTACTAGGTAATTTTTAACTCCAAATACAAAGATAATAATCTAAATAATAATTGTAATGCATTTTTATGAAACTGATAAACTTTTTATTTTGTTTTTAAAAAATGGCAATTAAATAAAACGTAGGAAGTTTACGGTTCAGAAATATAGCACAATATGTACGAGTTAAAGACCGTAAAATATGAAAAAAAAATTCTGTTAAGTGGTGAGAAAAAAATTGAAAATTCAAAAGTAGATTTTAGATATTAAATATTATGATAAGCATATATAAATATCTGAATATATACATAAATATTTTATATTTAAAAGTGTATTTTGAAATTGAAATGGAATTTTTTTTGCATTATTATTTTTACTGCAAAAAGTACCCTTAGATTAATTTAAATAATTAACTATTAATGTTTATAATACTATATTTATATTGCTAGATTACATTTATTAACAATGACATCAATTTTGTAGTAAGCTAACTTAAACCTTGGCAAAAAAAAATTACCTACACTTTTTACTATTACACACAAAAAACAACACTCAAAGAAAAATGTCATATTCTTTTGTCTTGAACAGAAACAATGCAACTAGCTTTTCTGTTTAATCTGTCTCTTTTTTTACAGGGTAAGACGACTTTCGGCGATAAGATTGTGCGTATAGTCTAGTGACAACTTCAACCTCAACAGTTGAAGGTTTAATCTCGGCTTTTAAGTACCCTTCCTTTGTGTTCATTACTTACCCCAGGAAGTGTGTAGAGATAAGCCAGCTCTCTCTTACAAGGAAGGCCCAAGGTGAAGTGTAAGAAGGTTAGAAAATTAGCCCAGGAGCGGCAGGGAGAAGGATAGCTGGTTGGTTGGAGGTTCATGGAGGGGGTCGTAAGTTCTAATCATGCGCGTCTTTGTTAAAGAACAAGGCAGCATTAGATAACAGATGTCATGGATAAGTTTCAAAGGACCCTCTTTCTCTTCTCTTTCTAACTGATTGATACAATAAGACGTAAGTGAGCACATTAATATCAGAAATGTGAGATTCCTGGAAGTCTGTCATTCGTGAAAATAAGGATATTCTTTGGGTTTTTATATAACTCCAATTTAATCATTTTATATTAAAGCATTGTGACGAGTATTTTATTCTCGTTTGACACATAGTTTCTGATTCAAGTATTTCCACAGAAATAAATTGGCAAATAAGAACAAAAGGGTAAACTAGCTTTGTGTGTTGTAAAGCTTTGAGCTACTGTACATTATAGGATAAAAAAAACGACGTAAATTTGTCTTTAAAATCATGTATGACTCGGTGTATGGATTTTGTTGAAGCAAAGGAAGTATTAAAGGATAGAGAAGTGTGGAGAAAGTTAGTGGGGATGGATTAAGTACGGAGTGCTTTTTTGAGATATATTCACAGTTTATTGTCCACCACTTAAGGGAATGGCGTGATTATGTACGTACATACATATGTATGTGTGTATGTGTGTACGTATGTATTTATATACGTATGTATGTACTTACGTATGTATATATGTATATATGTAAATATGTATATATGTATATATATGTATATATATATGTATATCTGTGTATATATATATGTATATCTGTATATATATATATGTATATCTGTATATATATGTATATATATATGTGTATATATGTATATATGTATGTATATATGTGTATATATGTATATATGTATATATGTATGTATATATGTGTATATATGTATATATGTATGTATGTATGTATGTATGTATGTATGTATGTATGTGTGTGTGTATGTATGTATGTATGTATGTATGTATGTATGGGTGTATGTATGTATGTATGTATGTATGTATGTATGTATGTATGTATGTATGTATGTATGTATGTAATTTGTTTTTTTCAAATAATACTATTCTTAAAATAAGTGTTCATAATGTAAGATCTTTCATGATAAATTTTAATAATGGGGCTCAATATGTCATGTTTATTTTTTCCGAGGAATCATTTTGACAAGATATATGGCACTGTGCAATGCATGGACCGCAGAGCCCCACCCTCATAATGTAGACATTAGCTCAGAACTTGTAAGAAATGTGAAACGAAACAAATACATTGTAGCAAAAGCATAAAGTTAAAAGAACATCATTACATTCCACCAAAGAGCAAAAATGGAATAACAAATTTACGGACTGTCATTGAAACATATTGATAAAATAGGAATACCTATGGTTGACAAAGAGCATGATAGAGTCACCCGTTTTCCAGACTTCCATTTAAAAGTGTATTTGCTTTAACCCTAGAAGTTACCAAATAGTTTTATAACAAAACATTTCAGAAACAATTTGTTAGTTTTTAAAGTCTTACAACCTTGCAATGATAATGTATTTCATATCTGAAAGAGAGGCTGAGATATGATAAAGATTGACAAACTTGTCTTATCTATAGTAACCTCAAAGTAATTGTTATTGGAAAATGGGATGTGTAATTTGGTTTTTAACGATAAAAAGTAATCTGTTTAGTATAAATCATTAGAGCTCATATTTGGAAAAAAAAAATTTTCTCACATAGGCAAACAAACATTCTGTTTAGGGTTAAATAAATAATTCCAAAAATCCCTCTTTAGCACATTATTAAAATCCTAGACACCAAGTCTTAGCCTAATCAGTTAAATAGTTTCTTTTCCAGTCCTAGTAACAGAGAGATAGCATTACTAAAAACACTCTTTTTGGCTAAAGGGATCATGAAGCATCTATCAAAATTTCAAATTCAAGTTATTTTACTATCACGCTACTTTTTTACTCTGAGGGATTGTGATAAAATAAATATTTATATAAAGAAGAGAGAGATTTATATTCTTCAGAAGTAACCCTGCAAACTAATTTCAATATATGAACACATATAATATTCTAGCTACAAACATATACTCACAATGGATGAACAAATTTAAGTTGACCTCAATCAACACCTTATAAATAACCAATAGATGTTTCAGAACCAAACATTATTGAAATTTTCAAATATATTAAACACCCCATTTTATTATAGGTTAAGTGTAAAATAAACGCCTAGGATGACTAGATAAGAATTTATTTGTCTGCTAAGTTTTGTCAAAATATCTCAATGATTCATAAAGTTATTAATAATACAGCTATCAAGATATAAACACTTGAATGTATAATTCCATTTTCTGTAGATCAAGGGGAAAGAGTAATAACAATACGTAGCTTAGCAAAACATTGTTTGGTGAAAACCTGCGATAGCATTTAACTAACTCGGAATAAATCCCAATATTCTTCGCGTAATCTTCCAACATGGAGAGTGAGAGTACGGGCTCGGGAAATGAACTTGGAAAGCTTTGGATGCAGAAAGAGTTTTACAGCTGCGCTAAGGGAAGGGAGCCTAATTAATCGTGAAATATACCGGCCAACAGGGAGCAGTGTTAATTAAAGAAACTACCGGTGCACTCTCCTCAATTCTCCCCTAACCCCTTAGTCATCCCTCCTCCCACCAACTTCTTTACTGCCATATCCTCTTTCTCCTTTTTCCCCTTCTTCTGTATTCTCATTTTCCCTATTAATTGTTAGCTTTACTTACAACCTTCGCCACCTTTCAAGTTTAGCCATCCATGCAAAATTATTCGGTCGTTGGAAATTATCACTCTATTTTGTGCTCAAGAGTAAATGAAATTATACCTTTCATGTTTTCATTCTTACGAAAGGTAAGGAAGAAGGTAATAAAGTTCTCTGCTCGCAATATGTTGCTGGGGATACATTCATGGAGATGAAAAGTCACTGTACCCAATGGTCGTTTGCATAAACGAATAAAAATATTACAATGGTAAATGGTATATTAAATTATGATGGAGAGGAAACTAAAATCATGTATAGCTTATAAATGAAACATTTGTCCGGCAAGCAGCGATTAGTCAAAGCAACCCTTAGAATGAAAGAAATGGTACAGTGTACTACCCATTCTTTCTTGCGCCTTTATTTAAAATATAAATTATGCTCATTGCTAGGATTATATGTTTAACTAAACAATTGTGCCATTTATTTGAGGTATTTAACAAGCTCTTTTTAACCAACTTATTATACTATCACCAAATGACTTTTAAACTAATTTAAATCCAAAACAGACACAACATCAAGAGCTCAGCCGTTAATTCATCAATGTAAAAGGGAAAACCCAAACTTCACCTTTGATAAACATATCGGCCAACAGGGAAAATGAAATTGGAACCCTAGCTCAGTACACAGATGTACTACCGACTGAGCTGAAGTATTGGAATAAACAATAAACAGTATTATGGAACCAGACAATGGGAAAAAGATAACATCACACTTCAACAAAAAGCATAATGAAAAAATATACATAGTTATAAAAACAGATTATTTGTTCTGTGCATATTAAACTCCCCATTTTTCAAATACATGTTAAAAAAAAAGTATTTACTTATTAATATTGATTTAAAAAAACTATATATTTCAAATAAAAGTTGTTTATTTTATTAGTCCTGAAACTTTGAAATGATAAGCTGTTAGTATCTCAAAGAGTTGCGGATGTATTATCAAAACTCGATCCACTCATGTAAAGTACCCTTAGAGTAATTTTCGTGAGAAAAGGAAATGCGTCATTTTATTTGTAATTTTAAACGATGGCAAGATGCTAGTTTTAATAAAAATCTTTAAAGGCTATTTTGAGAAACTCGATTTCTACTCTTGGTTTACCTCTAAGTAAATGAGGGGTGTGTAACTAATTCCAAAAAGCCCCTCTATACAACCCAATGAAACCTCTAGATAACAAATTTTAGCCTGATCGGTAAACTGTTTTAGTTATATTCCCAGTAACAGAGATAAACAGATGGCATCGCAAAAACATAACTTTTCATAATTCAGAGGATCATAAAACATTTGAATTTATTAAAATCTCGAATATAATTCTTTTGTGATCAAAATGATCTCTTGCGATGAAGAAAAAAATCACACATTAAGTGTATACGTGCGTTTGGCTATCTGGGCCAAAATATAATTAGATATTTTCTTTCAATTTGATGCAAAAGAAAAGTTTTCTTCAAAGCCTAAATTGGCAATTAGATTTTTATAACAAAACGCGTGTATGATTTCGTAGCCCACATCAGTGGGCGCATGTACTTAATATCAAGCTCGTCTGGTCTGTTTTGTTGATGACAGAAAGGTTTGGGTTGTATTACCAATTGAGCATGTGCGGTTGTTTGTTTTTTTTTCAAAATATTCTACCACTATCTCAATATGAACATTTAGGGACATTTCATTTAAATGGTTCTTTAAATATCTTGGCCGTGACGGGGAATAAAAATACTATAAGATCAAACTAATAAATATTACTTTCTACAAATACTAAAATATCTACAATCACAATAAAATACATTTAAATTAGTTATACAACTTTTAAATCTGGCTACTTTCTTATTTGAATTGCTAATTGCAGGAAGTAAATGCGTTCACAAAATACGTAAATTGAGTTATTTACAAATTAATTTTCTATAGGTATACTCATCGTTTACAATATAAATTAAATATTTTCAGTAAATTACCATTGTGTGAAGTCACCTTAAAAATTACGTTTACCGGAAAAATAAGGAACAAGTCCTGGAGTTGTTTCTTTTATGTAGACTTCTCAAACTTTTAAAAATATTAATATCCCTAAAGGTGTAGGAGATGGTTCCTCATCCCAGAAACAATGTATGTATACAATAGGCAAATTGACACAATTTTGAACTTAATTTGAGAAAATAGGTAAAATAACCTCAAATATATTAAATAATTTCCTAATAAAATGTTAGTAAGTATTTCACTCAACTCAACTGTCATTGGACTCAAAATTCTACCAAAATATTAAATTTAAAATAGGCTACTAGTCAATTTTATTTTAAACTGTATATTTTCTTTCATATTTTTCTATATTAAATATTCAAAAAATACATTTTATTAATATATTTTAAAAACAGTACACCTCTATTTATGGTTAAACGTTTAACAAATATAGTATTAAAGACTTGATTTAAGGTTAGGAATATCAAAGTATGATTTAAGTAAGGCACCCTCAAGATAAGAGAATGGTAAAAATATACTAAAACAATGTGTGTATAACTATATTCAAAAGATCCCCAACTTCCCACCACCAAAGTGTAATACCTTGGATCATTCAGCAAATCCTGTGGGTGACAAAATACTATTTATTTTAATTTAAAATACAGTTAAAATATTAAACTTTGACATTGAAATGGGACACGGAACTTGTGGCTCAACGTGATGGATTCTTCATCAATATAAATCATGTAAAATAGTCCGCTAATACCAGTTTTGCAAAAAATTATTAGATCCATGTTCAAAAAAATGAAATTTTACAAAAATTATTCATCAATAAACAATACTTATAAAATTATATTTAAAAAACAAAACAAGTGTATATATATATAATGTTATAAAATAAACCTATATTCATTTTTGAATCAAACAGCTGGAAACATTTTCACAAATTATCAAAGTAAATAAGTACCACTATACAAATTCTACCCTCGGAAATAAGTATAAAATTTTATTTTGTCTTGTATACACTCCAAAGATATACATTTTAACTAAAATCATTGGAGCCATTTTCAAAGTATTTCGAAATTTTGAAAATAACTCAACTATAAACTACCCTTTAATAATTTGTTATCCAAAAACTAAGTATTCAGTGTTATTTCAGAGGTCAAACCCCCCTTATATACATCTTAAACAAAAATCGTTGTAGTGATTTTAAAAACAAACTTGGATTTCAAAAAATCACTCTTAAGTAAGCTAACCTTCATTATTTGAGGTATAGGATCAACATAAAAAATCTCTTGCGGTTTTGCCCTATAGCATTTAGATATCAAGTTTGAACAAAATACATCAAATCTGTATCTAGGGACAGACAGATACATACATGGGCAAATACATAATTGTTAAATACACTGTTTTGTGTTCGGACACACATAAAACATAAAGATTCATGATAATCACAGGGTCAATAACTTACATTACTACAATACTTTCCCTTGATACTAGAAAATAAAATTAATATATTTACTTAATAATTGTAAGATTATGTGAAACGCAATGATATACATTGTTAGAGAAAAATAATGGAAATAAATGTTACGATGCACCACATAGAATCTATCTTTAATTTTAAAATAGAGATATATACCAAAAAACTACTATACACGTATAACTAAATAATATACACTGTTGTAGAAGCACTCAACCAATGAGCATAAATGTAATAATACACAATAATACACTGTTGTAGAAACAATGAGAAAATGGGAGCATCTCTTTCCACTAAAGAGCATAACAATCAATTAAACTATTTAAAAGTATTCCGTAAAAATAATGTGCATATTATGTTTGCTTATAGCTCAGAAAATATAGGTTTTATAAAAATATATTCCAGAATAAATTATGTTTAGTTTTAACATTACTACAACTTTACAACTTTAAGTTATGTTGCATATCAAATAGTTACGGATATAAAATCAAAATTGTAGATTTCTGCAAAAGTATAGTATCTTCAAAGTCATTTTCATGAAAACACATGAAAAATGTGATTTTGATTTTAATGTCATACACTGTCTAGATAAAAAATTTAAACACAATCTTTAAAGTAAATTTAAATTTAAAAAATTGATTTTATCTTTCTTCGTTTTTTAGTAAACAACCCTTAGTTTTTTATATATAGGGGGAAGTCCCCTAACGCCGGACGGCACCTAGTGCCGGACACTCGTACTATTTCGGCAACTCAAAACGCGAGCGA
>CABFWB010009029.1:0-14892 GCA_902151455.1 Timema bartmani
ACATTATTCCGTTCAGAAATCTTACGAGTTTATAGAAAGAGAGAGAAAGTCTGTGCGGTGCGCCGTACCTTTTATTTTTCATATAATAAAATATCTAAGGCAAGTATACTAAAATCCCACTAAATTATTTTAACAAGATACACATTATGCGAAAGTTTGTGAGTTTTGTGTTGAAATAATAAAGTGTTTCTCCTTGAAAATAGAAATAAAAACAATCGTCCCTAAGCGTCTTAAGCTGTGTTATTTAATTTCATAAAGTAATGTTACTCTTGCATCTAACTGGAGAAGCCTATAGATCATACTTTGTAATTAAATCCCCATTCAGTTCATCCAATACAGGGTCGAACCATCATAATCTGTCTCAGATTCAAGAATATCATAAGTGAAATAATTTTATTGTTGGATTGACTGATTTTTAAAATGTACTTTTCTTCTTGGTGAAACCCTTTGTTGTTTTTGTGTTCGTTGAAACCTTTTTTGTTCGTTTGTGGATCATGAAACCTATTCTTGATTGTAACCAATTCTTTGTTCATGTTTGGAAGAGTTATTTTTAATGTTGTTTAGTAAAAACCACAACACTTGAAGTAATTTTGGATCAATATATTGACCAGAGTAATGAGTTGGTTCTGGTCAAACAAACCGGAGTTCGGTTTGCTTTACGTAGTATATTGACTGCAGAAGACTGACCAGTGAGATGTCAGTCCGGGGAACTATCATGTTCGACCAACGGGATAAAAGTGATTGGAGTTGAACTGTGGTCTCACCTGCGTGAAAGCCAGAGAGCAATACCACGTGACCTGTCCTCTAGCGCCACACACGGCGGGCCCAGAGTTCAAGAGCGCTCGGTGATGGTAGAATGACGTCATACTCTACATACACCCCAGGCCAAAAGAGTGAGATAGGACAATACATAGATGATGCCATAAAAACATACGATGTGTGTTTCATGACACACTAAAAATAAACATAGGAATAAATACAATCAAAAAACTATATAGAGAAAGGTAAAATCTTAAATGGATGCGACTAGACCTACTCTATGATCGCCTAAATTACAATGAGTTATCTAAAAGTAATTAAATAACATCTTTTATATCTGTTACAAACAATAGACTGATAAACATTATTCTAAATATAAATATTTATGTGAAAGACAAAAAAAGCAACTATACAATTACTAGCCTAATGCAATTTTTCTAACAATTATACTATAATAAAATTGTGAGGGGCAAGAGTGTTGGTCATAATTACTGTTATTCGTAAATATAATAAGATGGAGGGGGCATGCACTATACGAATCAACAATTATGTTAACTTTTCTAAGCCCATACTATTATCATTTTTGTGTGTATGTTATTAATATTAAAATTTGGATACAAATTCAAGAAACTTATTTATTATTATGAGTATATGTCAAAGATGCCATGGTAGGCGAACGCTTATAAATAATCCCGCAACAAAAACAAATGACAATAAAACCTGTCCCAACGGTGTTACCTCAATTGGACATGGTTTGGGAAACATGAGTGCGGCGCAAAGCTAGTCCACTTTTAGTACCTACTAATTGAACTGTTAGATCGTTCAAAAATTTGCTAATATCCATTGGCTCTGAGATAGTTCAATTTCTCAGCAATGGTGAAAAATATTTAGATAACTTTTTGTTCTGTGAAAACTTGCGTTTAAATTTCTTTCTTAGATAATGTGTGCTAATCCAATTATAAAATATTAGATTTTTGTAGATTTTTGGTCCATTCTAAATACCATTTAACGTAAATGTTGCTAGTTTATGTTGATAATTATCTTGGTGTTCTTTTCTATTAAATAAATTGTTCAATTATTGAATAAGAAGGTATTATAAAAAGGATTTGTTCTCCTTGGGCATTGTTACCAGCCTGATGCCTCTTAAAAGCCCTTGGCTGCCATGCAGGCACACAGAACAATCGGACAAGTAGACAACTTTATCAGTCAATGTGAAATAGTTTGAATAACAAATTTTTTGATTCAGTGAGTACATGTTCCAAGTGAAAATCTCATATATTCTGTTTTACCAGACGCGGGGATGTCTGGGTTCGTTATCTGGCTGAGTGTTTTGAAGAGAATTCCAAGCAAATGCGTATACGAATCCACCCTCTTGCTTACAATGGACTCTTTATTCACAAGAGGTGACACCTCCAGTAATATCTCTTGCAGTGTCATGCAAAGAGGTGGGTGATGTCAAGTTATGAACAAATCATGTTCAATATGATTCAGTGAGGAAGAGAACCGCGGTGAATATATAAATATATATATATATATATTCTTAGGTGTACAAACAATACCTTCAATAATAAAAGGAAGGTGATCCAAATATGGACCAAATTATATTACTTGTCCCAATAATTGAGGTAAGAGATCGCAGTTCAAAATTTAAATCCTTAATGTTCAACCGTCGTATAAATTGTTTAAAGTTACAACGACATATTTTACAGCTATATTTAATTTATATACTCAATTAAATATCAATGCACATTCAAATACTGAATTTGGTGAAATCACAGAAGTGGAAAAAGTTATCCCCTCTTCTTATTTTATCATATTGAAAATCATTATTTTAGTAATAATAATAATAATAATAATAATAATAATAATAAAACGACCTTTAAATCCTGAGTTGAAAACAATTAATACAGAAATAATAGCTTAAATAACCGCTTCACTGAGTATGCGGACTAAACGTTAAACAGGTTTGGTCTGGTATTCTGCTAATGAATAGGTCAAAGCTCGAATCTCAATTTGGTAAATAAAGAGTATTTATTTACTAAATTATTACACTTTCCATTCAATTAAAATGTCGGTAATTGTCTATTAAAATTTCCACTTTTTTTCATCCTTACCTCATTAGCATCGTTATTACATTTGCGTACAACAGAAAGGGATACTGAGACATGTTGATGAATAAAAGTTAGTAACTTAGCATGTCCTAGAACCTCTAGCTCTAATTTTATATGATAATTATTCTCGTTGTAGTATTTTAACTAAAGATACCACGCGTTATATTAAAAGTAATAATGTGTCATGCAAGGGATGAAACATAAAGTAGAAAACTGCAACGAGCTCTTCACAGCGCTTCTAGCACCATCAGAACGCCATGTCACTAGACAGTCCCTGTTTTTACTGTTTTATTTGAGTCTCAACTCCAATGTTATGATCTATAGTCACATAATCCGCGCGGCCATACCTACCAACTCTATTGGGGTTTGTCGTTGTAACTCTCCTGCATTCAGAGGTGATGCGGTAACGCCTCAAGCGCAGGTGCATGGAGCATTCATTGATTAGATTGTATGACGAGTGTGGTGACGTTAAAATGTGGAACTAGCACATGGCCTTTGCTACGATCTCGGTGGTTCAGTTTGAACAGTGGTGCACCCATGAGGGTGTTAAGGGGGCCATAGCCCCCGCAAGATATTCTTTTTTAAATTTAGCTACAGTTAATATGTTAGGAAGGACAAGTGACAACCCATCTTGTAAAAGCGAGTCTCAGGGGATGTTTGTAGCTGTTAACTCAGCGTTGCTACGGATGTGTATAACGAAGATAGAGCAACACACCCCTGGCAAATGCACAGATGTAGTCGGCGTCTCGGTGCAGGGTTGGCAGATAGGGGGAAGATTAGCGAATTGGGCTACTTCTGGGACCCCATGGCTACTGACTTTCCTAACTGAGCTACTTGCAACTTTTTGGGCTACTATAATTTTTTAATTATTCTCTTTTGGGTGGATATATTTATTTTTGTTTTACTCTTTTTTTTCTCTTTAGGTTATTACGATGTAAGTTAGCTTAAAACTATGTGCACAATATATTTTAGTCAATGTCAAGCCAACCACAAACGTAACAATACAGAATATTATATCATAAGTCTACAGAATTTTAAAACATCACTCCCCCCTGTTTGCACATACTCAAAATTAAATAATAGATGCTTGTATTTAATTATTAAAAGGAAAATTACGTTTGAGGTAAACAGTGCTAAATGTTTCTCAGTCATAGCTGACGAAACTACCGATGTATCAACTGCTGAACAATTAATTCTATGTGTACGCAATGTGCAAGATGAACAGAAGGGATATTAAAGCTAGTTAACATTTTCATCTGTTTATATCTGTAAAGATTTCAGGAGAGAGTGCTTATATGTAACAATTTCGCGTGGTCTAGGGGAATGCATTATTGAAACTGAATATTTACGTTCTCAAAGCTATGATGGTATGAGTGGCGTATCGAATTGAACACATTCAAACATATCTAAAGGCCACCCTACTGCAATGTGTCTTCATTATGTTTTTCATTGCTTGAATGTAGTTATTTTAGAAGCAGCAGATGTACCAGCAATAATAAATTCTTTTGGAACTATAAAAAACTGTTCCAATTTTTCAACACTTCAAAACGCCAACTGGCTCTGGACGAACACGTAAATAGTGTGACTCCTGAGATTCACAGAAAAAAGTTACGACAGCTGTACCTTGTGCCCAACAAAATGTGTTGAGCGACATGATTCAGTCATGCGGATGATTCAAAATTAAATTGGTTCTCTTACCAAATGAAATAGATGCCCTCAACAAATCCCACAAAGACTTGTACCCAAATTTATTAAATTTGTTTAAGATTTTCTTCACGCTTTCAGTCCCAACAAGTACGCCTGAGAGTACATTTTCGATGTTATGGCGCATCAAAACTTACCTAAGATATTCAAAATGAAACGTCAGACTGAACAGGCTAGCCCATTTAAATATACACAGATAAGTTCTTGTAGACACATACGAAGTAGCCTTATATCAGTCCTCAATGCTGAACGTTTAAGGAGGCTGAACATTATCTTATAATTACTGTACACTGCAGAGTGAATTAGAGATTATTATGTTGTACTATCTACCTTTTAATTTTATATGTAATAAAATTGGGTTAATACAATTTTCTTCTTCTCTCTTTAAAATGTAAAAACAAAACAAAAAACACAGTTCATTCTTCTATATTATTTAAAATGAACTAAAGTTACAAATTGTGTCAAATTCTGTCCATAATTATGTGCAATTAGTGTAAAATATTTTATAAAACTTAGATGCTTTAATTTAATCCCTTTTCCCAGAACACCCGGGAAAAGTTAATAACATTGCTGGTAAAATATAATATAAGATAATTAATTAATTCTATAACATTAGTTCCGCCTACATTATATGATTAGCTAAATATATTAAATTACATTTTAAAATACATATAGCCTTCAAAAAACAGAAAATTTACAGATATATCTAAAGTAAACAAAATAAAACACTCTGAGAGTTCTTAAAATCTATTTGAAAATAATATTGGATAGTAAGCTGAAGGTAGATTTATCTTTAATTTCTTAGAAAGTAAAAATTATATTTTCACTTTCATCTTGATATTTGTAAAATAATTATGATCTAAGCCTAGAATAAAATTGAGCATTTTTCATTAGCTCATTCCTTACATTGCCAACCTTAAACTCAATTTTCTAAATGTGAACCAACATAGGCATCGCAACAAGTTAATAGAATACACACACACACACACACACACACAACACACACACACACACACACACACACACACCATAGGAAACCCTGATTTACATTAGCAGGATTTTAGAGTATAACCAGAACGTGTAATAAGACGTGGTACTAAATAAAGAGATTTATTACGGGTAGTGATTCAATGGCCGCATGGTCTAAGGCGCTACTTTCCCAGTAGACTAGGCTGCTTATGATGGGGAGATAGTGGTTCGACCCCGGTCCAATGTACTGAGGGTGGTTTTAATAAATTGTTTCACATTCTCTCTCTCTCTCCATGCAAAACTGGGTACGCTTCCTCTAAATTAAACCTTACTCCTACCTAGCCCATTAACGTAGTTAGTACAATAGCGTATAACCTGAATGGGTAGTAAGACTCTGATCTAATTTTTTTTTAAATAATCTAATGCCACTATATCCATGGCAATATTCATGAACTTTTGATTTCAGCGTGTCTTTAAAATTAAACTTTATGCTTCTACTGGACCAATATTTTATTTAATTTGGAAAAATAATTTTCTGAAAATTGAAAAATTACACCTGAACACGGGAATCAAACTCGGGACCTTTGGCTTAGTACGCCAATACTCTAACTACTGAGCTATCCAGGATTCGTCCCGTGCCCAGGGTCATTCTTCACTCATATTTTAGGCAGAGCCTATGATGGACGTAAGAAAATCAATTTTCAAAATATGATAACTAGATGAAGTAATCCTCACTAAAAGCATAAATAATAGATTTGGCTGTTTGAAAATTAAGTTCTCTATAACAACTACAAAAACACTGGCATTTACTAGCTTCCCCGTCTAACTCACCTTACACCACCAACTTCAGTTATAGGGAACATAAAATATGAAATGTTCAAAGTAAATTTTAATTCAAGATTGTAACACTTTATAAACAAACTATATTGTTGTTTAAATTTAAGACTTGAAAAACTGTTTCTCTACAGGAGTTCTTATAGGCAGCACATAGATAAACCGAAACTTTGAAATGGGAAGGGAACGAAAGGCTGAATGCAGACAGCCAATGCACCCCATCTTAAGGGCTTAACCTTTTTACTGCGGTTGTAGCAAGCAAAGACAGACCGGCTACTTTGCTATATACCTTTTGCCGACAATTCATGCAGGATTGTGGCAGTGGCAAGTATTCACAGCTCCTCTGGCACGGTGATTTAGCTACTGGATGGGTGACTTTTGATTCAGAGGATGAAATGTACACTCAAAGAACTACTTCAATTCATCAATGACCATTCTTTTAAAATTAAAGAGTTTATAGATATGAACTTTAGTATTTTTGTTTTTATTTTTACCATCGCACCTTACTACCCTACACGGGAATCGAACCCAGGACCTTTTGCTTAGTACGCCGATGCTGACGAGTTCCACACGCCCATCACAGACTCTGTCTTAAAATATCAGTTAATAATGACCGTAACAATGGGACAAATCCTGATTAGCTTGGTGGCTATGGTATTGACGTACAGAGCCAAATGTACTGAGTTCGATTCTAGTGTTTTGGCTTCATTTTTTAATTTAAAATATATGACATTTAAATGTGGCTATAGTCGTGATTATCAAATATAATTTAGCTATTTAATCCATCCTAGTAAAATGCAGGTAATAAAGCAAGTTGACAGGTAAGGCAAATAGAATTTAGGAAACAAAACAAGCTGAAATGTAAAACCAATAATAATAGGATGCAGGTAACAACCCAACCTGCCATGAAGGACTAGTAGGATGCAAGTAACAAATCAAAATGACAGACAAGGCAAGTACGATGCAGTTAACGAAGAAATCGGCCAGGCAAGAAAAATGAATAGAAATATTTGATGTTTTCGAGAAAATTTTCTCTCCTTCTTTTACGCAGATATTTCACCTTCCCGTTTACTGGTCCAGTTTGAACAAATTGTAGACATTTGTGCCCTTGTTTGCGTTTATTGTGGTACTTCATATTCTTGATATAATTATTATTATGGTGAGATGGTTAAAGTCGATACCACAACTTGGCTTGCCAATATGCGAACAAAACTTGCATGTGCTATTTCTTCATTATAAATGATACCAAGTAACCTGATCACTGGACTTGATTCCTTAATTGTCACGTGACTAGATGGTGTATATTCAGAATAACTACTTAACTGGAGTTTTGACCTAATATCCCTTACCGGTTTATTGACCCCTGCCCTCATTACAGTAGTAGATTCAAGTTGAGCTTGATGTTGCATAATGGACTTAGACACGCTAATTCTATCAGCTAGTTCTTGATTGGCTACTATAATATTCGCACTCTACTTTCCAACATAATAATAGAGAACTAGTATATTTATTGGAAATTATTTTGCATTATTTGGAGAAAAGTAAAGGGGTTTAATATGTGTTTTGAAATACTTAATAGTCATACATAAATATGTCTAAACATATCTGAGTCCTACATTAATTGAATACCTATCAATAACAATTAGATGCATCAAGATATTGACTTTGATGCGTCAATCTGAACTATTATAAGTGATACATAGAATTACCTTTTCGATTTTATTATTAAATTACAATTTATTAATTGTATATTGGATTTATATACAATATATTATTAGTGATTTGATTGCCAAATCCCAAATATGATACAATATAAACCATTAAAAATTCTCATGATGATATTAGAATGTAATTTATAGGTTATATTCCTCATATAATGTATTTATTGTGTATAGCTTGGAGAGTAGTGAAACGAGATGCTAAAGAAACCTATACAAACAAAAATATAGTTGAAGCAATATAATTTATAAAAAAATTAGTGAAAATTCTTCTAAATAAAATTGATAACAAACCGGTTTATTGACCCCTGCCCTCATTACAGTAGTAGATTCAAGTTGAGCTTGATGTTGCATAATGGACTTAGACACGCTACTCTATCAGCTAGTTCTTGATTGGGTACTATATTATTCGCGCTCTACTTTCCAACAAAATAATAGATAACTAGTATATTTATTGGAAATTAGTTTGCATTATTTGGAGAAAAGTAAAGGGGTTTAATATGTGTTTTGAAATACTTAATAGTCGTACATAATTATGTTTAAACATATCTGAGTCCTACATTAATTGAATACCTATCAATGACAATTATATGCATCAAGATATTGACTTTAATACGTTAATCTGAACTATTATAAGTGATACACAGAATTAAAGTTTCGATTTTATTATTCAATTACAGTTTATTAATTATATACTGGATTTATATACAATTTATTATTAGTTATTTGATTGCCAAATCTCAAATCTGATACAATATAAACCATTAAAAATTGTCATGATGATATTAGAATGTAATTTATAGGTTATAATCCTCATATAATGTATTTATTATGTATAGCTTGGAGAGTAGTGAAACGAGATGCTAAAGAAACATATACAAACAAAAATATAGTTGAAGCAATATAATTTATAAAAAAATTAGTGAAAATTCTTCTAAATAAAATTGATAACAAAAATATACTTTACTGTCAGCTTCATAAAACCAATCCCCAATCCATAGAAGAGCTCTGGCCCATAGTGTTTTATTTTTGATAACTCGTTTACGAGAGATGGCTGGTCCCGTGGGTGCTAGCTTTCCAGACTATCTCCTCCCATAAGGCGTAACAAACGAAGCGTAAGACTTATCTCGTAACACTTGTTGAACTGTGTCGTAATGAAGATGTCTTACCGGGTTTGTTATCGTCGTCGCTTTAGTAGTGGAGACACGTGTTATCGCTGTAAACAGCGCTAGCTCGCTCGCTCGCGATTTCACACCGAGCTGCTTGTCTTTTTCAGAGCAAGGGAAACAACGATCAGTTCCTTAACTCCTGTCTATATGCTAATGCAGCGAAACAGCTTCATTTAGAGCAAGTAAATTAATTTGTGACACGCCATGCATAATTTATTTCCAACCGCTCCGTTGTTAGTTGACTGGGGGGTTGGTTCAACATTTTAAAACAAACTGTCAGTCTGAAAGTAGTTTGAGAATGGAGGGAAGGATAAATAATTAGATGTGTCATGTACACAATCTCGAATATCCAGCCTGTCAATATTACAGAAATATTACTCATACACACCAAGACGTTCCTCCTTCAGCGTCGACTGATATTACCACATTCACAATATTTACTCTATATGTATTATAAACTGTCTATCTATATATTTATCTAATTATATATTTAAAGACTAAATTGAAATACTTCCCTGATCATATATCTAAATTATTAGATCCCTCCAGATTGTTAACTTTTTTTAAATTTTCCTGAATAATTAATCGTCAAAAAAATACATAACCTTAAATATATTTGATTAAAAACTATATTTTATAAAAAATAGTATTTAGAAAAAAATTTAGAGTCCAAGCTTAATCAACGCAATGTTAAGAATAAAATATTTTTGATAAATTTCTTTTTAAAATTCATACTGTAATTTGTACAGTTTATTATATTGTTGATTATTTACGATTTGCATCCATTTATGATATCAATCAACTACACATGTACTGTTCAAAATGTCCTCCCACCCCCGTTGAGCCTACAATCAGTTTGTGAAACGTTGCATCATGGCCTGATCCAACTGTATTTAACAAGTTTGTTTCAGAGAACATTAGTGGCGTCGATTATTTCCTGTATCAACTGCTTTAGGCTTACGTCTGTTATATCTCAGTAACGGAGTCAAATTAAACCAATGTGTATATCAAATTTTAATTCAAATGATGTCTAGAACACGCTGGGGGAGTATGTTGGTTACTTCGTGGTACACCCTGTAAATGTTCTCCAACAAACATAATTATATAGGCTATACCTATATATATATATATATATATATCTTGTAACAAACATTATTGATCTCCTAGTATAACAATACTCGATGAATATTTTTAAATTGTAGTTTTATCTCAACAATGAAGTTGCGAGTCTTCAATGAATTTCAGGGACCCCTTTAAAGAACATAATATTGCCAAGAAACACTATTTGTCGCCTAGACAATAGTTGCCGCAAAGTTTTCCTATCACTAGCCACAACAATGTATAAACAAACCACCAGGAATAATAATATAGGCCTGCACATTTCAAAAAGAGAAATTAGTTATGGACCCAAATTACGCTTAACAAGATATGATGATATCCTTTCAAATGAGAACGTGTAATATTTGATAAGAGAATAGTAGATCTATACTTACCTTATTTCTAGATAGTACAGTTCTGTACGATCTAACAAAACTGTGGGACCGCCATCATCCAGGAGTTCAAGAAAGTCTCTACAGAGCTCGCTGCGTGCTAGGTTAACTCTGGGGGCTATTAATTGTTTTACTTTATCCTTAGGATTTTTTTTATCTTTCCAACGTGATTATTATAATAATGACTCAGGGTTCAGTAATTTTGGGAAGTTTTGTATAAGATCATGATGGTCTTTAGAATATTTTTCAATAAACAGCTTTCTAGTAGACTAGATAATAGAGCAGGGAAATGTGAAACTTTTGATAATGTGACGTACTGAACGCTATCTTAGGTCAATTTTGTTGACATTGACTATTTGCAGACTTTTGATATCTCTCGCTATTAATAAATCAAATATTGTATTCATTTTATTTATTTTAAGAATGTATAAAGAACATTTTAAGTGTATATGTTAACATTTGTTGTTGTTAGTATAATATTTAACAAGATAATAAGATTGGACAAACCATTTGGGAGAGACGAACCATAATGCAGTTCGAAGTCTTCTTGTAAGAAACTATTTTTATTAGTGTGTTTAGTTATAAAAGTGATTACGAAAATTATATTATAAAATCTAGTTTTGACCAGCGAATTAGCGACAAGGAATCTTAATATCTGAGGGAAACTTGATTTAAGATCCTACATATATACCAGCCAAGTATTTTCACCAACCTTCGCCATTTTCCAGATTTTCTCCAAATCCTCTTTGAAGAGACTTATCATCTTCAGTGGGTGACTGTTTACTTACATTCATTTTTACGTGAAAAAACAGCCTTTATTAACATTTGTATGTACTTCAGAAGTGAATCAGCCTTAAGCTTTATTTATTACCTAATTTATAAACTGAGGTTAGTCAAACTAAGGGGCTACCATGTTGTTTGTTAGTCACTTATGGGTCCTCCTTTAAGCCAACTTGAAGAATATGAGGGAACACAGTTGAGATTACTTTATATATTTTTTATGCAACTCAAAGAACTTTAATGATTGAAATTAAAAGATATAAAAGAATGTTTATTTTATTTATTATTTTATTATTTAGCACCGCGTCTTACTACCCGTTCGGCTTATACGCTTTATTTTATTTTCTTAACACATTGAAATATATATATATATATATATGTTAAAATAATTAAACTTTATGCTTATTTCTTCGTAAACAAACTGTTTCTATTCATTAAATACATTTAGACAACAAAAGTGAATAATTTTAGTGCACCTGGCCGGGAATCGAACTAAATCCCGACTTATTGGACTAAATGTGAGACTGCTTGAGAACTCCACTATAAGTGATCCAGTCAACCCTCTAATAACATATTTAGATGTTTCTGTATACTCTTGAAAGAAGCTGGCCTACCTTGGTCGATTATACAATGTATAGTATATCAAAGTGTATTATAGACACCATAGTGTAACAAAGCAAGGTAAGCTGGTTACTATGGAGACTAAACTTAGTGTACCTTATGCTAGCTTCTATTAAACACAGAAGAAGCAAGGATTAGCATAGGAATTAAATTACGTGTAAAACTAACATATTGTATTATTTTAGATTGTGTTAATTTGGCGCTCATAACCTTATCTATGAATGCTGACCTTGTCTACCTCCCTCTCTGTTAGTCCCTGGCTAACTGGGAAAATTTGGGGCGACTGCCCCATGTAAAAAACTGAGAACAATAGAATATAGAACTTCTGGGAAATATCTTAATAGCGGACCCCATCTGGCCTTAAAAATGACAATTTTTTAATTTTTAACAATATTATTTTTATTTTGTATAGTTTATTGTTTATAGAGTCGTACAGTGTTCATACTTAAATCAGATATCTAATAACTGAATGTTATATTATTGTATGAATTATAATAGTGACTAAATAATCAATAGTGTCTACTCTACGTAACTTACTGTTCAATTTGCATAATACTCGAAACAATAATTCAATAAAATGAAAGGTGTACAGTAGGCCTCCTACTGTAGTGTATTTCAATAAATCCACCCAGATAATAAAAGTAAAATAAATACTGTACTTTATTATATTAACAATGCAGTAAAAAACTAAAGGAACAGGAATTGCAAAAAACAAAAAACATTCTCTATTCTTCTCCAAACAGTAGGAATATTTTTATTAGACTATGGGAAACTATGATTGATTAAATAAAACATTCTCGTCTATTTTATTGTGCTATATAATTTTTTTGAAGATATCTTTCTATTACAGTCATGTATCATGTATTATCAGGAAAATGCGGGAATGCATACTTTGCACGCAGGACAGTAACATTTTAATATATATATATATAATGTAACACACACGCAGGATTGCTTGAACATTATGTTCGCTATTTAGATATTTTTGTACATAAATATTTGTCTTTCCGAGTCCATTATTTTTGGAAAAGGGTCTCACCGTAGGAGCCCATGTTATTTTTCAGGATAAATTTATATTGTCCAATATAAAGATGAATCTGCTTTTGGGATGTGTAAATTAAGGGAGACTTTACTCTATAATTATATACAAACATAATTAACAAACATAAGATTACCTTAGAGATGAAACGATCAAGATAGTGATAGCGGTAGTCTGTGTTACCTGAGCTAGGTTGGAGCACTTTTCAGGTAGCGCTCGTGTGTTGTTGATCATATGAACATTTATTTTATCATTTTAAAAATCGAATAGAATGCGTATTTTATTACACAAAATATCAAAGAAAAAACTATTTGCTTATTTAAAATTCAATCTTTGTCAGTAAAAATTAGCTTGGTCGTTAAATTAGAGGAAACAATTGAAACTGAAAACGTTTGAAATGGTAAAAAAACTTAACAAATTCTGTTGTAGTAACTGTTTATCCATTTATAAAATTCAGAAAGAGTAATGGATGTTGTGTTTTTGTTTGAAAAAAAAAGTTACGGTAGATTTAGAAGTTCTGTGTACAATTTCATTTTATAAATATATAAACTTTCCAAATTAATATGTATTCTAACGTATTAGTTTTTTGGTATAAAAATAAATCCAAACTTAGATGTGAAATCATTAAACAAAATATATATATTTAAAAAATTATATCACGAAACTTTCCTTAAAATTTGAGTTGTTGATAAACTTTGTTTGAAAACAAATTATATATTTATTCTACATATTATATGGTTAGAGTACTATAATTTAATACAAAAATAATAGCACAAACTTGTATAACTCGATTTAAGCCATTAATCTCTCAATATGTATAAAGTTGTGAAATATCCATCTGCAGCTAGCTCTCAGTTTTCTTAGGCAATGGCCGTGTCCGTATTGTAAAGAAGTTTCACAGCAAGAGAATATCTTAAAACACAAAAAATAGCATCATTTTAATAATAATAACAGCAAAAATATTTGATATATTTATGTATTATTGTTGATTACTTTCTGATTTTATATAGTTTCTAGCTTGAAATTTAAACTTTTTTAATGTTTAGAATCAGACGCAAATTTTTCTCACATTCACTAGTTCCGTCATCCACGTGATTTTCTTACTAATTTAAAATAAAATAAATTTCTCACTTCACTCCAGTATGCAGCGTGTTTCCATTCCGATTACATAAATTTGTTAAGCACATCTTCTATACAACTGAAATGTAATTAGTTAGCTCAAAATAATACTATTTAATAGCTATTTTCAAGTATTGTATTTTTAAAATTATTTTGTTAATATAACACTCGGCAGCAACATTTTTTATATTTTTTGTTACAAAAGCAGAAACAGTACAATCGAATAGTATTTTTTAAGCTGTTTCTGCTGAATGAAAGTATATTTTTAGAATTTCTTTATCACGTTAAAGTTTATGGTATTGTGTTTATTTACATAATATACGTCATAGTAAAGAAGTATCTCACCTGAACATTCTAAGTCTAAGATTATCTCCTCTAATTTGACTCATGAACAACCCACTTAATGGTCCAAAAATTGTCAGCAAACATACTTGGATAACACTTGCCCTGGTACCACTTAATCATACTGGCAAAATCTTGTTGGAACCATTTGCCATATTCGTCGCTGATTGCCTCAAGATGTACTGGGAATAAATACAGATGTGAATCCAAAAAAATTATTTTCCAAGCCATGTTACC
>CABFWB010009030.1:0-14886 GCA_902151455.1 Timema bartmani
CGAACGGGTAGTAAGACGCGGTGCTAATAATAATAATAATAATAATAATAATAATAATAATAATAATAATAATAATATCTAGTCATTATCGTTGTACATCGTATTTTGAACTAGGTAAATTTAAATATGTTTGTTTTTGTAAATTCTTTGATCGGCCATCTTATAGTTTTGTGGTCGTGCCCCAAATCATTTATTTCCGCTTTGTTTGTTATGGCCATTTGGTATTATTGTCAGCGCCTAACGCTGGGCTTGTCTCTCTCTCTCGCTCTCTCTTCGAATGTTGTTATTTATTGAATAAAAAATAAATAAACTCTCTTGTAACCAACCTGCCATTTATGGTAATATGGACCACCTAAATTAAAGGGGGGTTACACTAGGGCTGGGTACTTACCGGTTTATGAAAGCAGAGGACGTTGGACTGCTTCTAGAGCTCGAGGAAAAGACTCAGGAGCAGGACGTCATCTAATAACTCCACGAGGAAGTTAATCGCCTCCAAGGGCAGCTTTCTGAGTACCGCGTTATTGATACCGTCACGTCCGGGGGCCTTGTTTAGTCTTAGAGCGGCTGTCGCCCACGACATTTCTGTCGCCTCCGTGGGTTCAGGTTCATCCAAGGGTCTGTACGAGACCACACCGATAGCCTGAGCCACGTGCGCACTGTGCACCGGGTCTGACGGGTCGTCAGTCGTTACAAATTGTGCCTCTAATTGCTCAACGAGAGAATCTACCTTCTCCTGGTCAAAGTTGGCCACCTCATTACGACCCACAATAGGTGACTTTGGTGCAGGGACCCACATCAAGTTCCTCGTCATGTGCCACAGGGAACTGTCTTGCACGCACAGGCTCTCAATCTTGTCCTACCAGACACTGTTCCAGTATTCTTGGACCATCTCGCGAACCGCATTGGTTTTGCGGCTCCATTTAGCCTTTTCTACCGGATCCCTCGAGATTTTCCAAGCGTCCCTCAGCCGATTTTTCTCCCAGACGTGTCTGAGGATAGAATTGAACAAAGAAGCTTGTGTCTTTCTCTTAGGATGGTGCCTCGGCGTCGAAGCTTCGAGCAACCCTTTTATGGTGGAAGTTATGAACTCCACACCACGATCTATTTCTGCTGCTGTTTGAAAGGTAGGGGTGGACCCAACCTCTCTCTCATCACATTCGTGAACCTGTCCCAGTCAGTGAGCTTAAGGTTGGGTTTTTCGGGGGTCTATGAAGGACACTGTGCGTCCCAGGTGCACAAGAACGGGATTGTGATCCAAGTCTAGCTCAGCTAGAGACTTCAGCACCAACCGCCTTCTGATCCCTCTGGAGACAACGAAGTCGAGGACTTCCTGGAAACCAAGGGAATTGTGAGGGAGGTGCGTGGGGGTGGGGGCCGGAAGCCACTCAGCCATGTAGATCTATGACGTCGCGGAGCAATCCGCCACGAGTGCACATAATCCTAGAGCCCCGTGAAGGGTGCTTAGCGTTGAAGTCACCACCGATTAAAACAGGCGTGGTACCTCGAAGCAGCACCTCCATGTCAGCCTTCGATAGCTCGATTGAACCGGCGGTAGGGAGGGAAATAGATTAAAATAAGTTGCACTGGGCTGGTAGAGGTCACCAGTTGGATAGCCGTTGCGTCCATGTGTTGGAGGGGAGGAACCGATATGACGTGATGGTCAAGGCCCCTTCGGACTAGGACCGCCGTTCCAGCCCTTCTCACATCCCCCACTCGGTCGCACTGATGACAGATGAACTCTGCCAACGATAACCTAATTGCAGAGTGCAAGTAGGTTTCTCCCAACAGCATTATGTTGACACGATACTTTTCCAGGAAACCTTCAAGCTCAACCTTCTTCCCCGCGACTCCGTTAGCCTTCCAGAGTGCGACCGTGAGCTCCTTCAGAACTAGTGGTCCTCTATTCGGGTGTACTGCCATGAGAGACCAGGTAGAGGATGATGTGCTCCATCACCAGGTGGCCATGGTTTCTCCTCGGAGATTCCTGTACCTTCCTCAAGAGACTTGATGAAAAGTCCCATGGATCCAGACCCGGAATGCCCTTGAGTAGCTCAATTCAATTTTTGAGCTTTGTACTCTCAATCTCTGGGGTAGGTGTGGGGAATGGGTTAGGTATGGTGGTTGCAGGGGCAAAAGGGTTAGGTGTGAGGAGCGGGTTGGGTGTGGGGGTGGCAGAGGCGAAAGGGGTAGGAATGGGGAGTGATAGGAAAGTGTTGGAAGGGTGCAAAAGAACGGGGATAGAGGTGCAGGGTGCGGGGGAGGGAGAAATAAGGGTTTGGATTGGGATGGAACGGTCTTGGACGGGTCCTCGACCGATAGGAAAAACCATATGCCACTGATTCTGTTAAGGTGGTGTTGGCAGGTGCATCAGCCTGAGGTGGAGAGGTTGGTCTCCTTGACAACACACTGGCAAAAGATTGCACTAGTGGCTTTAGTGTTGGAGCTGGAGTCACGGTCACCGTCCGTACCGCAACGTGTCCCGAGGGCTTCTGACCTTCACTTAGAGGTATTTGTGAACCAAGGACCGGTCATTTTATACCAATGGGACCGATTAAAGTGAAAAGGGTTATTTTCAAGTTTGAAGAGGGGGTGGTAATCATCTAACATCACGCCACCCGACCACTAACGCTCACCATGGGTGTTGAGAGCACCCCAAATGGTGCCTCACTCCTTTGCTCTTCGTCTGGTCCACATGTTAGATGTTTGCGTGTTAGTCTTCAAAACCAACTGGCCCCATTCATTGGGGCATTTTTGATGAGGAATGGGCGTCTCCCACTTGTAATGTCACAGTGAGTCTATATCTGTCATACATTATTAAAACTTATTAGATATGGTAGTAATAGTTTTAAACCTATTGTAGGGCTTCATTGATTGTAAGTGTTAAAATGCCTTTAACATGTTACACCTGTATGTGATTTTCTGCAGCCTGTTCGGTGATCATCGTCTTCAAAATGTCAAAATTAACATAATTCAAATTACCATAGCGTATGGCGATCACTCGAACCTTGAACAACGTTTTAGTTTTGGCAGGTTCCCCACCAACACAAACTCGCTACTGGTAATTCTTAAAGCCACCAGATACAAAGGCTTATTTTTGAAGTTAATCGATGAGGTCACCCAAAATGTTTCCGTTCGGTGGACTCCAATCGCTGAGGAATTCTGTAAATAGAATGCTATGTGTATCATGGTATAACATGCATTTCATCAATTTCTCAAGGATCCTGTAACCTAGCTGTAACAGTAATGTAGCATGCCACTGTGTCACACGTGTTAGGGTTAGGGCTCAATCATCACGCGTATCTTTGTAATTGAGTAATATAGCCTTATCGTCCATGTCAGTGTGCTGTCCATGGTAATGTTCGGATCCGATTTGTGAACGCCCTGATAATCGTTAAACACGTATACGTTGTGTAAACCATGTATTTGCCTAAACTGTGTCCATAGTGAATTTAAAAAGAGTTTATCCAATGTACGGAAACAAGAGTTCTTACAACAAGAATAGAAATATTTTTACCCCCTGCTTTTCCTCATAATTTTTAATATAAGCTAACTTCTCCTCTTGAGAGGTACACAAGTCTGGCCATCTTGCTTCTTGCTTGATTTTCAAATAAGTGTCGATGTACCCGTGAAACAAAATACCAGAACGTGTCTGATCACATACAGATACATCTTATCCCACACTTCATGTACGGCTTCAACGCTGTAGCGTTTCTTAACGAATTTCCGGATCTCGTCAATCACCCATAAGCTTGTCGGCTAACAATATTTCCTGTACGTGGTGCTGACATGAACCGTGATTTTTCTCTTCCCTGCATTTCCTACACAAGATGAACATTAACTTGTTCTGCATCCATGTAGGCAGTACGGGCGTGAATAGATCGCGCGGAAGCGTCACGGTAACTTTGGTTATGCCTTACACTTGATCTATGGATGGGTAATTTGGTTTTAGGTAAAAGGTTGGGTGGCTGATAGTGTATTATTTGTACTTGCAACTGTAAGGATACAATGAACACACATTCCAGAACACAATAGTCTCTCCACAATAAATGTTTGCTTCGTGGAAGATATTCATAGAATTTGTAAACGCACCATAGAATGCCTCGCTGGGACTGAGTTTCTCCTTGCTGTACATCTTGTGCGGGAGAACAAATTGTTTCAAGTCTTTGTTAGTGCATTTTATTCCATGAAACGTGGACTCCCACATCTCCATGGCCATGTAGCCGGCATTCTCAAACTTTTACACGCAGGTCGTAGCCACTTCATAACGCGTCTCTATGGTCTCGTGTTGGCTGTTTTTAATAGGAGGGATCCTGTCAGGATAACATAGAGGGTACCCGGGCTGATAACATTACCATGTTTGGAAGACAGTTGTGGTATCTCCATTTTTAACAACGCCGTATATACTTTGCCTTAGTACATGTTCCTAACGAACTTTGCCCGTATAAAGAATAAAGAATTGCGCTGGTATGTTTGCATATCTGAGCCATTATATGGCTACGCGTGACTTTTAGTCTGCAAACTGCTGGCCACCATTAGGGAGGTTACCGATGGTATCCTCATTAAAGCGACAATGGTGATGAACACACCTGGCCACTCCATCATTCGTACACGCCTCTCTGAAAAGATCCACCTTAGCTTTTTCTAAAGCATGTCTCTCAACTTAAGGTATACTTTCCGAGAGGATCTCTTCATCTTCCATACAATACAATTCCAGCTCATGTTTGAAATCAATGGCATAATTTTCTTTGACCAATGTGTCATACCACCTCTCAAAGTGCTCCTTTCTCTCGACTGACATTTCATCTATGCCATTGTACTTTTTGGCGGCAAAGGACACCTATACCCCACGGGGCTATTGTTTAAAAAAAATGGGGGAATATCCCTTAGCCAAGGACTTGTCCAAGCCAAATATCTAGGGCATCTTGGACAATGCCATCGGGGGAAAGTTCAGAGAGTAAATAAACTGGAGTGGGACGTAACGCAGGGACATAATTTTAACACCGTTCATATCAAAAATCTGAAAAATTGGGTCATTGTAGATTCAACCTTGAATATGCGAGTCCTATATTCTTCTCATTCAGTGAAATGTTTGTCAATTCCATCAATATAAAGGCAATTCTTGCAACACGTCTGCAAGAAACATAAATCAGGTCCATACAAGTACATGTTGGTCACACCCTGTATAGGCATTTCTTGTTTACATTTGAAATCGTAGAATACAAATATGAAATTTATCTTTTCCAAGTTAGGTTTATGTTTGATCTCCTTCACGTATCATAAATTACAAAAGGACGATGTGTCTCTAATACTTTATAAAAAAAATCACGATACTGATTTGAATAATTTGAATTTTCCAAACCAAATAATTGCCTACAAACCTCACAAATATCTTGGCATCACAGATCGACACGTGACCTCTGCAAAAACTGAGACGTTTATGGTTATAAAACAAGTTTAATTTTTAAACTTCCACCCACAGTATTTACAGGCCTCAGATCGGACTCCCCTGCAGATTTCATTAGCGTATCACTTTTGGAACAGGATTCACATTTGTGATCGTTCTTGTGATCAAACGGAATGGCACTCATGGCCAATGTATGATCACTTAAAGTCAGCTATCAAGGATGTGATGATATAAAAATTGTTTTGATTATAGTCGTTAAAATCCAAATCCAAATATCCCTTAATGTGATGTTCAAGAAGGCTAGGGTGATCATAGAGGATTTGCCTTCCATGACGATCCTGGAACGATGGGATTTTGTATTTGGAGTGATATGTTTAAGTTTGAATTTTTTCAGTTCAACGACTCCACCACGATTAAAAAGATTCACACAGGCATCATTCCATAAATTCTCTGCTTTGTATTTTTGAATATGATGACCAATTTTGATGTGTTTAAAGGTGTTCATGTTCATGCTTCCTGGTTATCTTTTAGCGTCACACACAGCCTTGGTGACAACCAATCACAGATAGGTCAAAATGTGTCGTCACCTTTTTGAATCGAAATGATTCCTTTATTTCTTCGACTATATGTGGCAACGGGAGATAATTATTTATCACATTTTTGGTCACCATTCCCCAGTGGCTCCTTAAAGTGGTGAAACTTGGCATAAAATGGGGAGGATGTAAGGAATGTACCATTATGTGTAGCACTCGTTTTAAATTATCCAGTACAACTCTCATGTTCAGCTGGTATGCGCTTCTGAATAACACAAATTCAGACCTTGACGACGAATCTACGCTGTCTAATAGCCCTACGTGATCATTGGCACTGACACCATTGTCCCAGATATGGCTGAGCAAAGCATTGATTTGTTCCTCCAGCCATCTCAGAGATTCAAGATCACTCTCTAACATCCTTAATTGTATGACGTATTCTCGGCTCATGTAATAAAATCACCTCAATTGTTTGATTCTCCCCTCAACAATATGAAAAGAAACACCTCTGGGCAAAACTTTACCTACCTGATATACCGGACCACTAGTTCGGGGGAAGGAGGGCTGGAATGCCTTTGATGGCCAGGACACCAAGGAATCTACAGTTCGAGGGAGTGACTCCAACCGGTGAGGGCCCTGTTCCGTGATATACCGGACCACTAGTTTGGGGGAAGGAGGGCTGGAATGCCTTTGATGGCCAGGACACCAAGGAATCTACAGTTCGGGGAGCGACTCCAACCGGTGAGGGCCCTGTTCCGTGATATACCGGACCACTAGTTCGGGGGAAGGAGGGCTGGAATGCCTTTGATGGCCAGGACACCAAGGAATCTACAGTTCGAGGGAGTGACTCCAACCGGTGAGGGCTCTGTTCCGCATTTTGAGACGTCACAGGTGGTGGAGCCTCGTATCTGTGGCTTTCTATTAAGGATATGAGCACATCTACAACCGTCTGGATGGCATCTTCGCAATGGTTTCCGACCTTCTGTTCAACTAACACCCAAGAGTTAAAATATTGAAATTAGAAAAGAAAATTTTAACAAATTTTGTAAAAAATAAACTCGCCGCATGTAATCAGTGTTTCAAAATGAAAAGCAACGAGATAACTTTTTTAAAGTAATAAATTCCGAATAATTTACGTGATTGAATTAAAATATAATGGAAAATAAAAATATGAAAAAATCATACAATCTTTCTTTAATATCTTAAAACAACATTTTTAAATATAGTTTTCAGTAAACTACATTATATTATTTATTTTTGAAAAATTAAAATATGGTTTCTTATTTATCATTATCATTTAAATAGTATGGTGATTAATCACTAGTGCCCGTGGTAATAAAGTATTGTACTTACATCCTAAGCTTGTTTCACGGCAAATGGAGTGCATCACATTTTCTCCCAGACATCTAAATAATACTCGCCAAATGATCCGGTTGGCTATTGTTACTTGTTGAAGAATGGTATATCAAAAAATTCATCGAATGTTTCCTTCGTAAAAATCGTCTTTTTTACGAGTAATTACCAGTAGTTCTTCATATAATTGTGATTTGATGTTGTGTTTCTTCCAAACTGTTGAGCGAATTGACTAGTCTATAGTAACTCAAAATTTGCTTAAAGAAATGAGTTATTCAATAGATATAATTTTCCCGTAAGTCATGGTAACGATTTATCCTAAAACTTGAAAATTTTTAAATGCTGAAGAAATGACAAAAGAGTTCGTTATTTGCTACAGAGCTCCCTTGATAAACTAAAAGGCTATTTCGGGTGCTGGAAATTTATTTTTATTTTTAAGCAATGGTTAACAAATAATGTCCCAAAGTTGTGGAAGAGTTCTCCCACTTGGCCTCACAATCTTTAAAATTCAATATCATGTGTCTTGTTAAGATGTTAATATCCTTCTAAACTCGTCGATAATTCCTTAGGTTTCTTCGATAGCTTGGGGTTTAGAAAGGTATCTCTTTCTCACTTGTGTCTCAGCATTATGGAACGATGTCTTTCACACGCATTTATCAGCACTTGCTGGGTGGAGTAAAGAGGTTAGCCGTTAGTACCCGACATCCTTAGGTCACGACACGACCATTAGGTAAGTTACCTAATTTCTTGTACCTAAAGTAGGGATTGCACTGAAAAACTCTTGCTAGGCCTTTCCCCTCAGGCTGGTTGTGATAAACTGGCTAGGTTGCAAATACACAATAGGAAATAAATACAATCAGGCAGAGTTAGGTTACAAGCCATCAGATTAGAAATACATACAACTGAAATAAGAAATATTCTCATAACCATCTTAAAATATACACATAAAACTAGTATTGTTTAATACAGTGATAATAGACAATAATAGATAAAGGATTTAATGGAAATAAATTAATAATTATTGAGCTAAGCAAAAGATGAGGTAAAAATAAAATTACTGTTATATATTAGCAATGTTTTATATGCTAAGTCGGTAGTCCTAAGAAATGTTATGAGTGATGATGTAGAAATATACTTAGCATAATCTTGTAACATCTTCCGTAATCAACACAATAAAATCTACTCACATATTTGTTTAAATAATTGCTTAGTTAATATGTACCGGACCAAATATGGTGTCAGATGCTAACAAACGTTGTCATATTATTTACTGTTTTGAATAATCGTGTAAATATAATGTTGTGTCATTTTGAAGTGGAACGCCTAGAAGCAATTACGTTGTATGTAACAATTGAACATTTACTTCAAACCACCGGTCCCAGAAGAATTTTTGAACAATTTGCCTGAGAAATGTAAGAAATTCTTACAAACATTTCAAATATTTTTGGACGCAACGGGTAAAACTGAGAAGGATGATAAAGATAAGATAGGAATATTGTTAAATTTTGTTGGATATGAAGGGTTGGAAGTGTGCAACACCTTCAATTGGACAGATAATGAAGATAGAAATAAACTGACAGACACAATTGCAAAATTTGACAGCTATTGTGCCCCCAGAAAGCTCTTGCAGTTTGAACACTATACATTTTTTCATGCTATACAAAAAGAAGGCTAATCTTTCGACAACATTTTAATGGCGCTTAAGAAGTTAGCATCATCATGTGAGTTTAAGGATGAGGAAATCCTTATTTTAGGGCGTCTAGTCTTCGGACTTCTTAGTAAATCTCTTATGAAGTGGCTGCTACGGAATCCAGATATGACATTGGCGAAAGCTTCCGAGTACTGCCGAGCTTCTGAAACTAGCCACCACCAATCCCAAGTTATACAAATGGAAAGTTTAACGAAAATACCAAATAAATTGGTGAACGCACGGTTAAACAAAATAAATGTATGTGTAAAAAGTGCTGTTGTAGTCATACTTGCCAAGCCTACAGGAAAATATGTTCTTACTGTTATCAAAGGAATCATTTCAAAATGGGTGTGCAAATAAGTATAAAGGTGTAATAATGTAGGCCTAAGTTTAAAACAGGTTGAGCTAGAGTATGATGTAGAAAGTAACAATGATTCTAATAATGTATCTGAGCCAGAGAGACTTTATATTGATATTATTAAATCTGTAGATACCAAGCTCAAATTTGTAAACATAAACATGGTAAATTCTAAGTCATAGAATGAGGAGATAACAATTGAAAACAAACTTAGGGTTAAATTTAACCATGAAAGTAGAGCAGAGACAAGTATTATTCCTCTAGACATATTGAATCAGTGAAACCTTACACCAACATTAGAAAAATCTAGGGTGGTATTGCTAGCATTTGGTCAAAATAGCAAAATAAAGACAGTGCGAAGTGTAAAACTGTTATGTACAACTATAAAAGGTGAACTGGCATCAATAGAATTTTATATTGTCAACCTGCAAGAGTGTAATGTCTTGTTAAGCCTTGATGCATGTGTAATCCTTGACCTCATAAAGCGAGTTTATATGATTGACAAGGCCACCACAATTCAACTTAAGTACCCTGAGGTTTTCCATGGGTTAGTGAAAATGCCAGGTACTCATCATGTTTAATTTAAAGATGAGGCTAAACCAGTTGTTCATCAATCGAGGAGAATCCCTGGTAGTCTTTTAGGAAAGCTAAAGTTAGCCTGAAAAAAAATAGAAATAATTTCTAAAATCAACCAACCCACCGATTGGGCTCGTAGTGTAGTACTAGTTGAGAGGTCAAATGGTAATTTGCGGGTTTGTATTAGCCCCAGGGATCATAATAAACCCATTAAAATAAAACATTGCATGATTCCAACACTTAGTGACCTAACTGCCAACCTATTGAGGAAATCTGTCTTTTCAATTATTGACATGAAGGAAGGCTTCAGGCAGGTGGAGTTGACTAAGGCAGGTTAAGTGAACTAAGCTCGACCTAACTTGCTTCGTTTACCCATTTGGAAGGTATCGTTTTTATGGGCTGCCATTTGGCATTTGTTCAGCATCAGAAGTGTTCCAAAAGAAGAATTCACCAATTTTTGAGGACATTAAGGGATGTGAGATCTATTTTGACGACATTATTGTCATTGATTCAACTACGGCTGACCATGACACTATACAAATTTCTTGAAAGAAAAAAGACAAATGGCATTGAGTTCAATTTCAATTAGATTCAATTCAGAGTCCCAGAGGTACGATATGTTGGACAAGTCATATCAAAACAGGGGGTTCGTTCTGACAGAAATCACATCAAGGCAATTGTGGAAATGCCAATCCCATCAAGTAAACAGAACTTCTTAGGTTCTTGGGCATGACCAAATATCTATCTCAATTTATACCCAATCTGTCTCAAATTTCGGCACCATTGCATTACCTTACAAGGAATGATACAGCCTGGTCTTGGCTTCCAGAACATCCCCAAGCATTCAGAAAACTTAAGTCTTTAATCACTAAATCTCCTATACTTGCTATATTTTATAGCAAAATAGCCCCTACTCTTCAAGTTGATGCATCTAAAAATGGTTAAGGGTAGTGTATTATTCAAAATGGCCACCCAATACGATTAGCATCATTATCCCTTACAGTAGTGGTATGCAAAAATCGAAAATGAACTATTTAGTATTGTATTTGGAGTAATAAAGTTCCACCCCTACACATATGGCAGAACCGTCCAAATTCAGACTGACCACAAACCCCGTTCAAAAGGATATCAGCTAAGTATTAGCACGCCTTTAACGAATGCTCCTCAAACTTCTTAAATATACACTTAATGTCAAATACTTGCCTGGTAAGCAGATTTTTTGGAAGATGCTCTCTCTAAAGCTTGTCTTTTAGATCCAGTTAAAGATTACCCCGAACTTAAATACGTTGTCCACTCCATTTCATAGCATTTCCCTTTATCACAAGAAAAAAGAATGAAGTTCATCGGCTCTACTAATAGTTACTTCAGTCAATAATAGTTATTAATCAAGATGGGTGGCCTAGGGTGAAAAACAATGTCCCGCACCAAGTTAATCCTTTATGGAACATGTGCCATGACATTCATGTGGAAGATGGCCTAGTATTTCTTGCTGACAATTCAGTGGTACCCGAAGCTCTTCGGAGCCAGATGCTCTACCTCATTCACGAGTCACATCTGGGCATTCCTAAATGCAAGGCCCATGCTCAAGAGATTATATACTAGCCAGGCATGTCCAAAGACATAGAGGATTTACTCTTGTTATAAACAGTCCAAACGTTGTATCCCTACTCGAAATTGCTCTATAGTACTGTAGGTCACCCATATCAACATCTTTCGGTAACGAGCTGATGCATATAGATCAATTTGATATTGAAGACTCGAAATGTCTGCTCCATGCATACATATGGGCCATATATCCTTCTAAGGTATCCCGTTGTTGCTGGTATCTAGAGGCGTGGAGCTTAGCCCTTAATTGATTGTTCTAAGCCTTTTTCTCAGCGAGAGGCATCGATGAATAAGGAATAGACGAAAGTTTGAAGATAGAATAGACGTAGCATAAAAAGAAACAAATACAAACACATATAAAACCACTAAGTATAGAATATAATAATAAATTAATATTTGTGTTGAAAGAATAGCGTTAACAAGCATTTACATCAATACATAATTTAAATAGCATGGGGATTAATCACTAACACCTGTGGGGAAATGGGCTTATAGTACGTTAGTTGCTACAGAGCATAATGCCGTTAAAACTCAAGGTCAGGAGAAATAGCTCTATTCTTGATAGTCTTATATTTAACGCTGTCTCTGATAATGTCTAAAACTATGTTTGCCATTCTCTTATGCTGTTGAACCTGTCAAAAAAGGCCATCTCAACCCACTTTAAAAATGGTCAATGCGATTCCGTAGTTTTATTGCTACCCGCGTAGCAGGCACTATTATTTTAAAGTCTTCAATTCCATTATAAATATCTAATATCTCTTCAATTTTCTAGGATAAAATATATATCCACCATACGACAAAAATGTTTTAGTTTCCTGGGTACTTAGGTTAAACGGTATGAAAAGTTTAAAGCATCTCATGTAATGGTTTATCTTAACCTGGTTCAAACGGATGAATATTTTTGGGAAAGGCATCTATTGTTTAAACCATGGATTAAACTTCTTGCTGATTTTAAACTTAGTTGGGGAAAGCGGATCTTAATATAAATGTTTATTTACCCAAGTGTTATATAACACTTCACTATTTTCAAACAATAAAAGTCTTTTTGCACCAGTGATATGTTTTCAAACAAAAACATTGAAATAAATCCTTAGATCTGTTCCATCAGAATCAGGCAGACGACAAACTTGAGCGTCACGTCTTGGTCCTTTGAAAGGGGTGCCATCCATTATAGTATTGAGATCACTGCTTATATGTAATTCATCGTTCTCAACCAGTGACCTCTATATAAATTAGACATACATATTTAGGCTACATTTTTTAGCAGTCGTATACACACCATTGTGTAAGAAAGAAGAACCCTTTCGGGGTATTTTTCCTGCATGCATACTAGGCAATGTTGATCTTTGACATCGTTCGCTAATTTGTATGAAAATATGAGTTACATCAATGTATGTTTAGTTAAATAAAATAAATGTGTTGATAAAGGGTTTTAACACCATAGCTAAGTTTAAAATTCTTGGCTTGTTTATTTAAATTAGTTAATGTCGGCTAATAGACAATGGTAATACTTCCTGTGGCCTATAACCTAAATACCGTGGTCGTTTGTGTGCAAGACTACTGCATATTATCATATATTATCAGTCAGGCAATTGTAATCAAGTTGTTAGCTACCTTATTTAGTTATAGCTATCGAAATTTCAATATAAATTGTTTATTTATCTTACTCTGAAACAAATATAATACTCTAACAGCCAAATTTAAATATATTGTGACGTTAGCAGAATGTAAACAACAGTGTTGATAGTTACATATTTTAATAAGATTGTGATCGTATATGTACAATATTACCTGTGAAACTGAATTGTATATCCTTTAATGTAAATATGTATTCACCCTAGTGTGTTAGAGCTGTCCCTTCAGTATCAAGCAGATTACAAACTTTAGCGTCACACTTTGATCCTTTGCAAGGCGTGTGTTCATGTTCGTCCAGTATAGTATAGAGATAACTAATATGATTATACAATAACTCTTTCAGTTAGGGAGAGACAGATACAGAGTCTGCGGTTTATTCGTGTTTATTTGGAAAGTGTTTTATCTTATTACTACCAGGACCGAAACCGCGTAACGAATCTGAGGATGTGGCTAGCCATAAACTCAAAGGTATGCTTTTTGTTGTACTTATGTTATGGCAAGAACCACATTAACACATGATGATTTAAAAAGATCGGGGATGCAAAAAAAAGTAAGCACAGTTTCAAACATCTGAAAATCTTGTCTGCAAGAAGGCCAGTTTCACATAGTGAAGACTTTACAGTTTCCCCAAATAAACATTCACAATCTCTTTTCACCCTACGTCTGTACAAACTTTTATTGTTTTTTGTACTGGAGCTCGCGTACTGATTGGCAAAGTCCAAGCAGAACATATTTCTGCCGCGTGAGGTCAGTGAATACTAGGGGGCTTTAAAGCGCTGTAGTACTATAGAGAGCTCTAGGGGGCTGTGTTGAGCGGTTTGCGAGATCATCGACAGGTGGCGGGACAGGCGTTGGTTTTTGTAACTATCGGCACTTTATTTTGGCTTCATTATTTTGTGTGCTAGCGTTGGTTAGCTAACTTCATTTTTAATAATTTTTTATTGGTCTAAAACTTTCCCTTTTTGATTTCCCATGTTTAACTGTAATACTTTCTATTTATGTTAGGATTATATTCCAACATTAACGGTTTACCGCCTTTGGGTGGTGTTATACCTTTTTTGGCACTATTACCAAAAAGGTGACGCTTCCCTACTGAACTTGTAGGTGGTTTGTCTTTCACCCAAAGAGCTCGTTCCTTTTGTATATTTTTGAATCATGAAGGGTTCAACCTTAATTTGATTCTTTAGATGGTGATGACAAGTAAGGGATTTCGGTTTGTTAATTAACTATGTGAGCTCGGTAAGCCAGTAAGCCTTTCTTAGTTTCTCCTTCGGCTTGCGTGGTGGTAATGATATTTGTTTTATGGGGATTCAGCATGACGTGTTTTCTGCTAGTTATAGTATTGTAACGAGATTAGTGTTTAACAGCGGGACCAGCGCATTCTCATTGTTTACCCTGATTGCACTCCCTGATCTCTCTGTCTCTCTTCTTGTCTAGAAGGTAGACAGCGGCCTTCTCACTTGGCTGAGGGATTAGAGGGGACGTGTAGGAGGACGGGGCACACGTCTGGAAGGGTCTGGGTCCTTTTTATTCTGGCCTAGTATTCTAGAAGTGGAGGATTCCATACCCTTAGCTGGGAGCACCCCTATATATACACAGTCATCGGTAATCAGAGTGACGGGAGTGCAAGGTGTCGTCCTGCTTCCCTTACGTGAAATATAAGATAGAACGCAATAAAATGCTACCACAAAACAACACTACAGTGAAAGGGCCATCTGCCCCAATCAAAGGT